>JAJOOH010017967.1:0-12917 GCA_029582605.1 Solanum gracilifrons
TTGTCCCGTTTGGAATGATTATTTCGATGTATGCGTATTGCGTCAAATTATTGGATAAGTCATATATTTGTTTTGAAAGCATTTTCTTATTGGTTAAATCGAAAACCGAACCGTTAGAGACCTAAAACCGATAAACCGAAAACCGATAACAAATATCTTATTGATTTGGTTATCGATTTAGCATATTTAAAAACCGAAAACCGATAAACCGAACCGATAATACTTATAACCGAACCAAACCGATCGATACACACCCCTACCAAATATACCTAAAAGTAGGGGAAATACAGGCAACTCTAGTGGTTTTTCAGGTGCCCCAAGCATCGCAAGCTTCTCATGAGTTTTCAATAAATTAATCAATGGAAGAAGAGGGTGAATCACAGATACAGTATCGATGATGCCATCAAGTGATCCCGCTGCACCCTGCTCATATTACACGTACAAACGTTAGTATTATTCATTTGTCACACCTTTGTTATAAATTTGAAATTGAAGCATAGTTGATTGATTGATCGACCTGCATTTGGTCATGGTCACGACTGACCAAAAATGAGTCCGCCCCTAAAAGCTCAATTGCCTCGTCTTTCTTACTAAGAGATGTACTAATGACAGTAACTTTGGTCCCGAACGCCTTAGCAAATTTCACAGCCATATGTCCAAGTCCACCAAGACCAACAACACCAATGTGCATTCCCGGCTTGTCAAGTCCAAAATATTTCAATGGACTATAAATTGTGATCCCTGCACATAACAGGGGAGCAACTTCCATTGGTAAATTTTCGGGCCAGTGGACCACGTAGTGCTCGTTCGTTACCATTATATCGGAGTAACCACCATACGTGGTGGTTCCATCGGTGTAAACACCGTTGTATGTCATGATCATCGCGACAATAATTTTCCAGATCGTTCTCACAGTTTTCACATTTTCGACATGATTCTACTAAATCCCCAACTCCAACTTTATCTCCAATTTTGAATTTCTCCACTTTGGTACCAATTTCAGTTACTACACCAACAACTTCATGCCTGTAAGAGAAATTGACAATTACAAAGTATTAAATTTAGAAGTACATATAATCTGGCACTAATTTCTCTTACGTGCAACAACATATTCAGTGTAATCTCACAAGTTGAGTCAGAGGAGGATAAAATGTAAGCAGAACTTATCCCTACCTTTTGTATGTTAGAGATGAATTTCTCTTAGCTATGTTATGGAATCCTAAACTAATTAATCCGATTTAGCTATGGATTTTAGTTGTTTAGCGACATATTTCATCATCGCAAAGTCTTCTAGTAAACTTCTTGATGATCAAATTTACAATATCGTTGTCCAAACAATTAGAAAGAAGGAAAATTACCCAAATTAACTACATATGTTGCGATTATTATATTGTTTAAATTCTGGCTCCGGCTCTGTAAAAAGATAATATATAATGCAATTATAAGAATATTCTTTTTGAAACTTGGTGAATTATAAGTCCGCTTATCTACCATTTTCCACTTAATACATATTACGGCTTTTGTCTCCGATAGGGTTATAATAAAAGAACATAATAAAAGAGATGGAGCAAAATGAAACTTACCCAGGTACCATTGGATATATACTATTGCTCCATTCATTCTTGAGCTGATGAAGATCAGTATGACAAATTCCACAATACATAACTTTGAATTGAACATCTTTTTCACCAGTCACCCTTCACCAATTCCAAATTGAACCAAACTTCCATTAGTGTTTATATTTGGAGTATAATATCAATGTAGATATGTTGTGTAGATTTAATTAGTATAATATATATAAACATTTGTCCTACATTACAATTTTGTGTCATACGTGATGTCCTACGTGTATTATGTCATGTGGGACATGTGTGTCTGCTTGTTTAATTTTATGTAAGTTTAAGTGTCTACTTGTGTACACTCAAAATTGGAGGGCATAGTTGTCCGCTGAAGCCAAGTTAAGGTACATGTTTATGTATTATTCCTTTTGTAAACTAGTTGGTTGAAGTGGTTGGGGATGTGCAAAAAGTCTTTGGACTTACTTTCAGTTTATATAACTTAAATCCGAAAAGAATATTACAAAGATAGAATTAATTTGTACCTTCTTGAAAAATTGAAAGGAGAAAGTACCCCAGAAGTGTCTCTAGCTGCCCATCCAAATGCCTTGACATTTTCATGTGATTTTTCCATTGTCTTGATTTTTGTATATTTTTTGGAGATATTAATGTTACAACAATTAATTTGAGTAGAGTTATAGTCCAATGTATTGGTTTTTCATTTGAATAAATAGGCATTTGAGTTGATGGCTAATGACATAGTCGATGAGGTATGAAGCAAATGTTATTGTCATGGCTTCTCTGTACAATTTGCCTTTTTATGGATTAATATAAGATATTATATTATATGATGTTTCTGAGAAAATGCTTCAGTAGTACGTGACTAAGGTCTGGCAGCTAATTTTTACTATATTTTGGACATTTTGAGGCAATTATAGATTCTGGAAGACAATTCTGATTGGTCAATAAAAATCGATTTCAATGGTATTTTTTTTGTTTTTTATGGGTTTAGTCAATTTATCATGAAAGGTAAAAGGGGATAAAGGAACCGTGTGTTGATTGTCCTGTAAATATATTTTGTTTTTGTTTTGGTGTTTATCAGCTATCTATTTATATCTATATTTATATCTATATCTATACTATATTAAAAGCATGAACTCCCTAACTTGAATGTTAAATCACTATAACAGCCCTACTTAAAACACCCATTTATTTCTATTTGAATAATATATGTTGTTTCGAAAGGTTGTGACTTTTCCGAAAGGTTGTGACTTTTTCGAAGGGTTGTGACTTTTCTGATGAGTTGTGACTTTTCCGAAAGGTTGTGACTTTTTCGTTAAGTTGTGACTTTTACAAAGGACTTTGACTTTTTAGATGAGTTATGACTTTTTCGATAAGTTGTGACTTTTCCAAAGGATCATAACTTTTCAGATAAGGCACAATAACACATGTTCATACTACCCTTTCTTTGCTCTAAACAGTGAGATTTCCTCTCAATTTTCAACCATAAAAAATTTATAATCTTCTACTCTTCTTCTTGTATGTTAAAAATTTTCGTATGATTTATTGTCATTCAGTTAATTTGAAGATCGGCGGAATCTCAGGTACCACTATTCTGATTAAGTAAATCATTCTATCCTAAGAACATATATTCTAGAACCTCGACTACTTGAGGGAAATAATTTTTGGTGATATAATAATCTTTTTTTTTTTTGCTTAATATATAAAGTAGTATATATTGTTCTCGCAAATGAAGCTAACTTTAATTAGTCTAAATTCATTTGTTTTTCTTAACAATTTCTCCATTGATGCAAATATATGCTTCTAAATATCATTTTTTTAAAATATTGAACTTCTCATGATTCATAGAATTTTCACAAGTTATTTTGTTGATGCTCAAGACATAAGAATGACTTTATTTACAATGTTATTTATGTGATTTGAGATTGTCAGAAAGTTTGCTTCAAAATAATTATTACTATATAAGCATTTTCCTTTTATTTTACTTATTACTTATTTTAAATTTTTTTTATGTATTTTAGTCAAAGGAATATTCAAATGATTTATAATGATGTTGGGTTGAACCGTTGAAGGTGTATTAGTTTAATTTTTAATTTTATGAGATAAATATTTTTTATTTGTATTTCAATTATAGTACTATATATGTCACGAAAGTATTATCAAGTTAACAAGATCTTCTAACTTCAAAATATATTACTTTTAAATGTTCTTATTTCTTGTTCTTTTAAAAAATAAATAAAAACTAATAGCAAATAGGAAAATATGTGAATCATTTAAAAATTATCTTTTGTGAAATAAATTTATATTAAATAATATGGAATAAACGTACAACACACGGGAAGCTTTAAATGGCAACGTTAGATTACCATTTTACCCCTACACTAAAGTAAAGTCTAATTACCTATCTAAATAAATAGAAAAATTAATTAGAAGTCCTATCTATTTAAGTAAATGCACAATTAATAAGAAATTCATCTATTGCACTTTAATTCTTTAGTTATGAAATTATAATTGTATTAGTTATTACTAATTATTGCAAATGTTATCCACACCCTTTTACATTCTTTAGTTATAGCATTATGAATTCAGCTAGTTATTACATTATTTTTTTCAACCTTTCATCTTTCCTTATATTAACTTTTTTATCCAATAGCTTTTCGCATTCTTAAACCACTCCTATATACTTGATAACACAACAGTGTTATTGACCCTTGAATGGATCATGCCTGGTTGAATAAATTAAAAATCTTTTACAAGGATATGAACAATATCTTTGTTGGGTGCAAGATAAACAAATTATTATATATATGATTTCACAGATTGAATATATTTTTATATTTAATTTTTAGTTTATATATGGAAAAAAAGAAATGGAAAGTCAAATAACTATCTTTGATTTATGTACGCATTTAATCGAGAAGTCAAATATGAGAACCAACAACAATAATATCATCTATTATGTACCTTATAAAATAAAAAATAATGTACATAAAAATAGTTTTAAAAAATAAAATGTAGTTATTTTCTTCACATGTTCATATGACATCTAAAAAATTAATTCAAATACTTTAACCTTTATAATATAAGTGTGGAATACACGTGCATTGCACGTGTTCGAGAACTAGTACTATATTAAAAACACGAAGATCAATTGATTGAAATTTTTGCTATTATTTTTTAAATAATTATTATCCTTATATTTAGTACCTATTGGAAGAGTTCAAGGTCGTCGAGAGCAATTGAACCATGCTTTAAGGAGGAGTTATTGAGGTAGGTAATACTACAGAGAAAGATAATTATATGTTATCATTTATCTTAGGTATATTTTCTTCCATATTTATTTCCTTATTACTTGTGACGTCGAAATTAACTAACAGATTGTTGCTAAGGTTAAGGTCTTTTGTTTTTTCAAAAGATTTTTTTCCTTTTATTTATAACTAGGTAATTTGTCCGCGCTTTGCGGAGTCATAAATAATAATTTTATTGTACTTGCAAATAATCCTTTACTAATATCCATACATTAAAAATAATGGAAAAAATAGGTTCTTAAAAAAATATTAGCAATATTCCAACATGAATTTGATTATTTATCATTATCACATAACTCAAGAACCTCTAATGAATGAATTATTCAGGAAATAATAAATCATTTGTTCTTTAATCAACGTTAAAAGAAAAATAAAGAAGAAAATAAGAATATATATATATATATACAAAGACATTTCGTAAGAAAATGAACACATTTAAGTTGTATAAATTATACAATTGTGATATATGTCTCAGGGAAAATTCAAAAATTTGTTAACAGATTCAAAAAAGAAATTACTCTTGAACATGAAAGCAATTATAACTTTTGAACTTGCATAATGAATTTCTTCAATTGATAAGTGAGAAACTTGAAGGAAAATATTTTATTTATAAACTCAAAAGTTTTATATGTTTCTGTGTATGTTCTATGTATTTCTATGTATTGAAAAAAACTAGTAACATTCCTATTTATAAAGGCAAAAACCAAATTAAACTAGGACTAGGAACCACTATTACTAACAAATCCTAATCAAACATAAATAAGTAAATATCATAAATAATAAATCCTAAACAACTTATGATTCCTACTCCAACTTTGAATTATTATTTCCAACATTCTCCCGTAATTCAAAGTTGTATACTCTTACCTTTTTGTTCTTGTTATTGTTGTTGTATTGTAATACTTCTCTTCAATCTTCAATTCTTGGAGTACTTCTCTTCAATTCTCTTTTTTTTTTTCTTGGCTGTGTTGGAGCACCTTCTCTCCAATTTTCAAGTGTTGGAGCACTTTCTCTCCAACTAACGATTTTTTTTTCTTAGTTGTATTGGAGCAATTCTCTCCAACTTCCAAGTGTTGGTGTCACGCCCTGAGCCTACACCCCGGACGTGGCTGACATTCGAGAACCATTGCTGGCCCCAATCAAACCCTTGGCCTGGCTTACTACTCAGCAGAAGACTTACTCATGATAAAATACTTTAAAAATTAAACTGAACTGCTCAATAAATAACTTAGAATGTATAAAGAACATTCACTAGCCGAAATGGCAACTCAAGTCTCAACTTAACTGAAAAGGGAAAGTAAAGGCTCATGTACTAACATAAACTACCTCTGTCTATGAAGCATCTAAACAACTGAGATGGACGTCGGGACAAGACTCACAACATCCTAATGCACTAAAATACTGAAAGCAATAAAAAGGATCCTCCGAAAAGCTAGGAGGCTCACCAATTGACTCTGAGTGCTCAACTAGATCAATGAGGCGCTGGATGCTGATCCTGGTTACCTGTGTCTGCATCATAATAAGATGAAGGCCAATTGACATCATTACATTTAATGTACAAGTATGCGAGATGGAATGTTAAACATAACTTAAGCTTGAAAAGAATCTGAAAGAAACACTTACCTTGGCTTTACTCAACTCCTGAATAACTTAACACAATATAAAACAATAAAACACACGTAATATATAGAAAGCCTTTAAAACAGTAAAACACAACTTAGTTCGTTAAAGAAAATGCAATAACAAACTCAATTTTACTCATATAAGAAAGTAATATAGTTTCTGTGAGAGTTTCTCTAACCGACAACCACCAAGATGAGCCTAAGTGGTGATACAACATCTTGCCTACGCTGCCAGAACTGTCATATACTTTGCCATCATATAGGACGCCTTAACTAAGTGGATCCACTAGTCTATGCTAAAAAGCACTTAAGGAGTCATCTAAAAAGTATGATCCTTTACTACCCATGATGACTACATGGTTTATAGAGACGTGAGTTATCTAAACTCAAACTCGTCCCCATATCAGTGCCAAAATATACTTAGCTCATATGTTTGTGAAAACAAAACTCTTTCTTTGGTTTGAGATAATTACTCAAAAACTTAGCTTAAAAGCTCTCTTGGAAATCGGTGTTTCCCTTTCTTGTTCAAATGTGAAAACATTTTAAATTTTTGGGAATACTTAGTTCCCTTATAACTCTTGGAAAAAATGAACTTTACTCTTACTCTTTACTGAAATCTAGCTCAAAGGCTCTTTTGGAAATCTCAGTTTCCTTTCTTGTTTAAATGTGAAAACATTTACTTTTTGGGAATATATAGTCCCGATATACTCTTTTGAAGAAATGACTTCAATCTTTACTCTTTGCTTAACTTAAAACTTAAGTCTTAAAACAATGTTAAAATGTTTGTAAAAGACTTTTGAAAAACTTTATGAACTTCTCTCAACTTGACTCTTAACTTCTCTTGACTTGACTTACTCATGATAAAATCTTTAAAAAGTAAACTGAACTGCTCAATAAATAACTTAGAATGTATAAAGAACATTCACTAGCCAAAATGGCAACTCAAGTCTCAACTTAACTGAAAAGGGAAAGTAAAGACTAATGTACTAACATCAACTAACTCTGTCTATGCAGCCTCTAAACAACTGAGATGGACGTCAGGACAAGACCCACGACATCCTACTGAACTAAAATACTGAAAGCAATAAAAAGGATCCTCCGGAAAGCTAGGAGGCTCACCAACTGACTTTGAGTGCTCAACTGGATCAACGAGGCGCTAGATGTTGATCCTGGTTACCTGTGTCTGCATCATAATAAGATGAAGGCCAACTGGCATCAGTACATTGAATGTACAAGTATGCGAGTTGGAATGCTAAACATAACTTAAGCTTGAAAATAATCTGAAAGAAACACTTACCTTGGCTTTACTAAACTCCTGAATAACTTAACTCAATATAAAGCAATAAACACATGCAATATATAGAAAGCCTTTAAAATAGTAGAACACAATTTAGTTCGTTAAAGAAAATGCAATAACAAACTCAACTTTACTCATCTAAGAAAGTAATATAGTTTATGTGGAAGTTTCTCTAACCGACAACCACCACTATGAGCCTAAGTGGTGATACAACGTCTTGCCCACGCTGCTAGTACTTTCCTATACTTTGTCGTCATATAGGACGCCTTAACTAAGTGGATCCACTAGTCTATGCTAAAAAGAACTAAAAGAGTCATCTAAAAAGTATGATCCTTTACTATCCATAATGACTACATGGTTTATGGAGACGTGAGTTATCTGAATTCAAATTCGTTCCCATATCGGTGCTCAATACTACTCCCAAAATATACTTAGCTCATATGTTTGTAAAAACAAAACTCTTTCTTTGATTTGAGATAATTACTCAAAAACTTAGCTTAAAAGCTCTCTTGGAAATCGGTGTGTCCTTTTCTTGTTCAAATGTGAAAACATTTTAAATTCTTGGAAATACTTAGTTCCCTTATAACTCTTGGAAAAATATGAACTTTACTCTTACTCTTTACTGAAAACTAGTTCAAAGGCTCTTTTGGAAAACTCAGTTTCCTTTCTTGTTTAAATGTGAAAACATTTACTTTTTGGGAATACATAGTCCCGATATACTCTTTTGAAGAAATGACTTCAATCTTTACTCTTTGTTTAACTTAAAACTTAAGTCTTAAAACAAAGTTAAAATGTTTGTAAAACACTTTAGCAAAACTTTACGAACTTCTCTTAACTTGACTCTTGACTTCTCTTGACTTGACTCTTAACTTCTCTTGACTTGACTCTTTACTTCTCTGGACTTGACTCTTAACTTTCCTTGAATTGAATTATGGATTCAAGGATTGTAATTTGTGATAGGAAAGATCTCATGATGTTTAAGAGTATTTTTAGATAGCTAAACATGAGAAAAGATCAAGAAATCACTATATTAAAGCAGGTCCGCGACGCGGAGATGTATTTAAATTTTTGGTCGCGAAAATAACTTTTGAGGTAGAACGGTCCGTGGCCACTCCATGACTTGAAGAACTTTTTCTCAAATTTGAGGAGCAGGTTCGCGACGCGGCCTCACTGCCCAAATTCGCCCAACTTTTCCTTCTTCGTTTTCGAGTCCCAATTCACCTAAACTCCACTATTTTTCTCAAATTCTCTTTAGATTCAGATACCCATCATATGTACCCAAGAACCTAACTCAAACCAACTCTATAATTCGACGTAAAGATCTCAGAAACTTCTCAATATGAGCCCAATTCTTGAACGACATCAAATTCAAGAATACATATCAAGAACATCAAACTTTCAACCTTTTTAGAACGAATTTCGCTGAACTAAACATGTTTGGCGCATGGGTGAACGAACCCAACGCTATGAAAGTCTCACATACCTAGTAGGGATCACCCATTGACGAAATCCACGAGCCTAGCTTCAAGAACTTGACGATTCCTTACTCCTTCTCATCTTTTCTCGTCTTCTTTTCTCTTCTCTCAAAACCCTAACTTGTTTCTCAAAAGCGTAAACTGAATCCAATCAGTTTAGTCCCCAACTTAATTACCAAACACGAAATTAATTAATTGGGTGGTGAAAAGACCATAATGCCCTTCTAAAATCCAGATTGGACTTTCCTTATTTGAACATCCCAACTTCCAATGGGCATAACTCACTCATACAAACTCGGAATCGCGTAAACTCGACGGCGTTGGAAAGATTATTCCAAGGTATTTCTTACGATACTGGAAACACACCTAACTTATCATGAGTTAGGAGTTATGGTTGTTTGAATTTGACCAAAAACTCAAACTTAACTTAACCAATTTTCCAGATTTTTATTATTTCCAAAAATCACTCTTTCTAATTCTAGCTCTTTCTTGTTCTTTCAATTTGCGAGATGTTACAATTGGAGCACTTTCGCTCCAACTCACAATATTTTTTCTCTTCGTTGTGTTGGAGCACTTTTCTCCAACTTCCAAGGTTGATGCTCTTCCCACCAACGCCTTTTTTTTGTGTTGGAGCACTCTCTCTCCAACTGTCGTTGATGCCCTTCCCATCAACTCCTTTTTTTTGTGTTTTTTATTTTTTTTTGTGTTGGAGCACTTTCTATCCAACTCACAATTTTTTTCTCTTGGTTGTGTTTGAGCACTTCTCTCAAACTTTCAAGGTTGATGCCCTTCCCACCAATGCCTTTTTTTTTTGTGTTGGAGCACTCTCTCTCCAACTGTCGTTGATGCCCTTCCCATCAACTCCTTTTCTTTTTGTGTTGGAGCACTTTCTCTCCAACTCACAATATTGTTTCTCTTGGTTGTGTTTGAGCATTTCTCTCCAACTTCCAAGGTTGATGCCCTTCCCACCAACACATTTTTTTGGTGTTGGAGCACTCTCTCTCCAACTGTTGTTGATGCCCTTCCCACCAACTCCTTTTCTTTTTATGTTTTTTTTTTTGTGTTGGAGCACTCTCTCTCAAACTCTCGTTGATGCCCTTTCCATCAACTCCCTTTCTTTTTTTTTTGTTTTTTTTACTTCCTCTAATTTTTAATTTAGAGAAGGTTTTTTTTCTGTTGTGCTTGGTTGCACTTTTTTAAATATGCAATATTTTTGTAAGTCTTTTCTTTCCTCCTAGCATGTTCATTTCATGCATATATTATTCGTCCAGCTTTTATCAACATGATCATTCGCCAGACGGCAACATATATGGTCATAGGTGGAAACTCTTTGATTCTCTACCAAGATTGTAGAAGATCTGATACCAATTTGAAGGAAAATATTATATTCATAAACTCAAAAGTTCTATATGTTTCTGTGTATGCTCTATGTATTTTTGTGCATTGAAAATAACTAGTAACATCCCTATTTATAAAGGTAAAAATAAATTAAACTACGACTAGGAACCACTATAACTAACAAATCCTAATTAAACATAAATATGTAAATATCATAAATAACAAATTCTAAACAACTTAGGATTCCTACTCCAACTTTGAATTATTATTTCCAACAAAACTTCATATCTATATAAAAATAGATAATATGTAAGTTCATATATAATAGTTTTAAGTTATAAAATTTTATATAGAATATCAAAACATGAATTCTTGGAACTTAGTACAATAATTATGCTCTGCACAATGAAGATGCCTACTATATATGCATATGTTCAATATAACTGGAGACAATAACTTTACAGAAACATAAACAATAGAGTTTAAAACATGTACTCAAAAACAACAATTAATATCATAAGCATAAATTCATGACTGTAAAAAAATACCACGATATGTAAAAATAGAATGACATAGAAAGGAAAAAATCAAGTCCACTGAATGCACAGTATCCCCTTAAGAAAATTATTCCCCTCTAATACCCGAGGTTTGAAGAATTAGATCCTCTCAGGATAGAACAATTTTATTCACCAACGTATTGATACAAAAACAATAGTGTCAGTAAGCCACTCAACAGGAGCAAAATACACGAATATTTAATTGTGCAGAAGAAGAAGAAGAAGTTCATAATTTACATTGTTTTAAAATGAAAGGAAATCTCTCTATTTATAGACAACAAAGGGTAGTGTGAACAAATGCTTATTGTGCCTTATCAGAAATGCCACAACTCTTTGGAAAAGTCACAATCCTTCGAAAAGATCACAACCTTTCATAAACGTCACAACCTTTCATAAAAGTCACAACTCTTCATAAAAGTCACAACTCTTCCTAAAAGCCGCAACTTTTCATAAAAGTGACAGCTTTACCTAAAAGTCACATCTTTTCATGAAATGGGGAAGGATTGTTTTGGAAATAAATAAATTAAAAGGGAATCCTGGTTTGTGGTGGTGCCACGTAGATTGACCTACGGTTCTCTTTTATATATCTACTAGACATAGTGCCTTCGTGACTAGTTCTATTAAATTAAAACCCAATTTTTACTCCTTACAATTAACATCATGAATAAAATAAGAGATACTAAGATCAATCTAGTCTAGACCTGATAACATGATTTAAATAGGTGCACAAACTCTGGTGAACTTATAAAAACAAAATGTATTTAACTGTGGCATAAAATGTCATTCAAATCAATGCTAACGCCTTGATGCACATCTATATACCTTGGATATGTGTGTTGTATCATATAGCTCAAGTCCCTTAACACTGAGACTTTTTGGTTGAACAAATTTGGACATTATCATAATCAACGTCTCCTCTAACTTTTACGTTCATAAAACATTGCACAAGTAAGACCGAAAGATGTGCTAGCAAAGCAAAAAAGTGACCCTTGACAATTGAACACACTTACTTTTGGATCTCTACTTTTGTGACCAAATTTTGTAATTTTGCTATTTGTGTCGTTCTATTTCGTACCTCACACTCAATATGTTGACATATAATATCTGACATATATAACGTTAACGACATTTGTTTCCCAAATAAACCACAACTTCCAATTTAATTACAACATCCGAGATTACTCTACAATGGGACAAGTTAAATATGTAACTCAACTACAGATTATTTTACCAAATTCATAGTAGCCCCACATCTTTTCGTAAGTGCTCTTTTCTAGGTAGGATTTAACTCCTCTCTCTGTCCCATATCCCACAATTAGCAGGGCGTGCAACTTTAGTTCAACTTTTGTTTTAATTTCCTCTTCTCTTGTCTTAAGCTCTTTCTTCGTATGGATCATATACACTTTCGGATAAAATAGACAACATGATACAACACGAGAAAACATATTTAATAACTTAAATGTGACTTCATTATAACCAAATATTACCTTCTCGGGTGGCTCATTGCCTTTAAAACTGGGGGTAGGGGTGTTCACGGGTTGGTTTGGATCAGTTATTGGTCAAAACCAAAACCAAACCAACTTAATCGGTTTTAAAATTATCAAAACCAAACCAAACCAAACCAAATATAATATACATTTATCGATTTGGTGATTATCGGTTTCGGTTTGATTTGGTTCGGTTATTCGGTTATTAACCATACACAAAAATAAAAGAAACAATTCATTTAAAATGTGATAAAAG
>JAJOOH010017968.1:0-15245 GCA_029582605.1 Solanum gracilifrons
ACATAACAAGCTTTTTCTTTTTAATGATTATTAATAAGTAACTAATTAATTAATTTGACTTTAGTATTACAAAAGCTTAAATAAAATTAAAATTTAAGCAAAAATAAATATTAATGAATATGGCCTTATAAGATATCTTAATACAAATTGTAGTACTACTATATATAAGATAAAACTTTGAAGTGAAATTGGATATACAAAGTAGAAAAAATATTTAAGTTTATCTTAATAGATTAAAAAATAAAGAATAAAAGATTACAATCCAACTGAAATGAAGAAGGAGAATGTGTGTATATATATAATGAAATTAACTTTCAACAATAATTCTTTAATATATATAAATTTGAAAAGTAACAAAACAAAAAGATTATATTGTGGGACTTAGAAAAAACGCTACAAAATGTATTAATAGTGGAGTTTTTAAGAACTCCCTCAAGTTAACCGCCATAAATTGAGCATTTTTTTGTAGTATGTGAATTTGTGTTGAAAAGTAATACCAGCTTAAGCTTTTTAAATAAAGACAATTTTATTTATTTTGATTCAAACGTGAGAGTCCTGGTAAAAAATGGAGCAGTATTATTCATTTTACCACAAACTTTTGAGGGTATCTTATGTGCAAGATTCATTATTTATAAACAAATAAAAAGAATCAAACAAAAATTGTACAAATAATGTGTCTTACCTTTTTTTATTTTTATAATGATGGTGTTCGAGAGTTAAATTGCACATATGTTGATTATTACAAAATGTATTTGATGCCTTCCAATAAACACAGGTATCAAAAAGCCTTAAGTCGATGGAAAGAATTTTATTTCTGTTAAAATTTAAATCATGATAAAATGAGTAAATATCTTAAAAGGTCACTCAAGTATGTGAAAGTATTTGAGAAAGTCATTCAACTTGGTTTTATATCAATAAAGTCAATCAACTTTTGGATTTTCTTTTATAAAATCACTCAACTTAAATTATTTTTCTAGAAAATCACTATAGCCAAAAGATTTAAAAAATAATTGCACAAACTACCCTTCAAGTTTAGTTTGGTAATACTTACTTCTATTGTAGTTTAATATTATGCTTATTCCTCTTATTTTATTTTTAGTAATTGTCTTAACTTAATTAATATCAACTTGTCCAAGCATTAACCATTAATTCAACTTGGCTCGGGTTTCATCGTATTTTACCATAATTTATATTCACCAATATATACACTTAATATATTTTTTTGATAATAAAATGTATATACACCAATACTTCAAAATTAATCGGACAAATCCAAATTTGATGACTCCAAAACCGAATCATCTCCTCCCACCCCAACTGGAATTGGACATGGATGACAGGATGAGGCTAAGATAACCCCCCCCCCCCTCCCCCCCTCCCCCCTCAAATTCTTCCCTCTTTTTCCCCCACCCCCAAATTCTTCACTCTTTTTCTTCCTTTGTCAACCTGAGATGTTTTTTAAGAAAAAGAACCATTCATTTTTATTCCACCTTGCAAAAGTTTTTTCAAAAACTTATTTCAACTAAATATTGGATACTAGCTGGTTTTTGATTATCCCTTCAGTAGTTCTGTTTGCGTGGTTTTGAATTAAAATTTCATTTTAATTCGTGGGTCGAATATTTGATATTAGTGTTTAATATGATATTATTTAGTGTGGCGTGCATATTTATATAGAATAAAAAATGAGTTTGTTTTGCAAAGTTAGATTTTTTTGATAACTTGAATAAAAGATGTTATAACTATTTAAATTAAATAATATATGATAAAGGACAATTTAGTTAAATCATAAATTTTTGTGTTAATAATAATTAGGTTAAGAAAATAATTATTAAAAATAAAAAAATTATTTAAAATTATATAAAATTAGAGAAATAAACATAATATTATAAACTATAATGGAAGTAAGTATTACAAAACTAAACTTGAAGGATAGTTTGTGCAATTATCTCTTTTATCTTTTGGTTATAATAATTTTCTAGAAAAATAGTTTAAGTTGAGTGATTTTATAAAAGAAAATCCATAAGTTGAGTGACTTTACTGATATAAAATCAAATTGAGTGACTTTCTCAAATAATTTCACATACTTGAGTGACCTTTTGAGATATTTACTCTGATAAAATATACATTGACATGATAAAGCCCCTAATTATTTTGGTGGATGTTAAATGGACCTACTAGCCATGTCCAAAACGTACAAGGGTGGGACACGTATATAGCAATCACTTAATTTCCTAGCCTATATATACTCACCTTGCCAACATCCATTTGATAGACAAGTCTAAAATGTTTGGTTTATAAGGTTTGCATGAAGATGAAGAGAGTGAAATTGCAGCCAAGGATGACTTGCCGGACCAAAAGTTGTGAGCATTTTCTGGTTCCGGCAAGTTGTTTTTGGCTATAAGTTTGCTCTCTTCTTCTCATGTTATCCTCGTTAGACCTATTTTTTCCTATTTCTCTACTCTGAATATTCAATTTTGAGGGTCTTGAACATCTTCAATTATGAGCACGATCACTTTGGGTGAGGTCAGGCCATTTGGGCGATTCGCCCTTTTGGTTAGGTGATTGCTAGTGTGGAGTTTATACTTCTTTCAATGTTTTTGGCTTTTCTTTCATGTATTCATGGAAAATATTTTTTCATAAGTATTTTTTTTTAGAAAATGAGATATCTTACTCTCTTATAATTTAAATAGAAGAAAATGATCTTTTAAAAAATTTTATATGTGAAAAATTAAGTTCTCTAAATCTCGTGTAAACTTTTTAAAAAATTGATAAAGAACTATTTCTCTCGTTTTTTTTTATTGTGCGTGTGTTTATAGTTAAGCATAAAATTTACTAAATGATATATATATGTAATTAAGATAAAAATTATAGAGTTGAAGTTGGGGGTAGGGTGTGAAAATGGTGGGCATTGGGGGCTAGTACTAGGGGTGAGATGTGTCGGAAGCCGGAGTGGAGCTGTGGAGCTAGTAGAGGTCCAGGGGGTTTATCTTCGGCCAATTATTACACAATTTATAGAATCGAAAATCGAATTAAATCGTAAATTGAGGACAAAAACCCGACTATATTTGGGTTGGTTTGGTTTTAACTAAAAAAAACCAACCCGAGACTAAACCAACCCGACATTATAAATATAATTTTAAAATTTTATTTTATACATAAAAATATTTTCTTTGATATAATTTTTAAATATTTCTTATACTTTATCATAGTTTTTATCTTTTAATATATTATTTCAAGTTTGAAACTTAGAATTCTGAATGGTTCAATAAAGATTATAGTCCACAGATGTTGGTAATTATAATAAAGCTTAAATCAAAATCAAATTAATACTAATACGAAAAGAAAATCAATTCAACACGAAGAATGACAATAATATTGAATATTTGTTCCTTGGTTTTACATTAGTTTAGACAATTCAAATACATAATCTAATTTTAATTTCCTTTAATATTTAGTCACGTAACTAATACTTATTAAATTTATTTTAGCATGATTAGGTACTTTTAAATTATGATCATTTTCATTATGACTTGTTAATTTGCAATATTTGTTTTACGCAATTTCATTATTGTTATTTTTTTGTTGGATATTTTAGTGTCATTACTCATATCATATTTTGTGTTATTTTCTTAAGTAACACCTTAGATAGTTGTATTTTGGTAGGACTAAAGAAATATTTGAAGTACTAGTAAATTATATGTTTGTATGAATACTTAACCGGAAAAACCCAAAAAAAATCCAAAAATCCGAGTTTAATTGGTTTGGTTTGATTTATAAATTTAAAAATCCGACACAAATGGTTTGATATTAGAAAAACTAGAACCAACCCGGCAATGTACACCCCTAGTATAAACAGTGTAATACTGTATATGGTTAATCAGAAAACTATTTCAATCCTTTTTTTTTATTATTATTATATATACAATAAAAAAAATTATATAGAAAAATAAGTAGCGTTATATTTTCAACTTTAGAGATAACTTTGCGGCGCATGATTATGGCGTCGTGTTTTCTACTTTTGGTGAATTAATGAATTAGGAAAATCACATCCTACAAAGTATCATGTTTCCCTTTATCATGAAAAAATAAAAAGGCTAGTGTGCTAAAGTTTCCACTTGTTGAACACAAGCTGATGTTTGTATTCTGTTCTATTTTAGTGACCCACCTTTGATGTACAAGTTATTTTTTTAATTTTTTAATAGGTGATTCATATTTATTTTGAAATTTGATCAATTTGAAAATTCTATTGTAAGAATAAGATATTTTTATTTAAGGCGGTTCAATTTCAAAAGCTTGAATTGAGTTTATTCGTAACTTTTCTATCCCTTAATCGGTAAAAGTATTTTTTAAATTTATATTTTTTTAAAATAGGTTAAGGGTGATTGTAATCATTATAATTTTGAGATAATGCTTGTCAATATGTTGTAAATTACTAACACTTGTAAGTTTAGTCTTGTATGAAAATTGTATCAAGCTTCACCTACGCAACATCATCATATGTTACATATTTGAATTTGCAATTCAAGTATTGTATCTTTGATCCTTCTTAACCTGAATCTTTTAGAATCCAAAATTTGTTGTCAAACTCCAAGCTTAGCATTTACTCCATTTTGAGTCTGAGCGATATATGTCATCAATTGATAACATACCTCCTGGAACCTCATCGTAGATACACTGAGTCGATGTTAAAAAACAAAACATTATCATAAATGTTTTTACTTTTCTTGAAAGGAAAATATAATATTATTTTATATTTGGTTTATTCTCTCCTTTTAGGACTCCTTTTCTAGTAGGAAAGGTTTTAGGACTCTATAAATATAGATTTATTTCTTCTAACACAAAAACAATAGTATCCACAATGTAGACAATTAAAGAGTTTAGTTTATGAGGAGATTTATTCTCTCTAAAGTTATAATATTTTTCTTTTAAATTTGTTTTCATATTAATAATATTATGTTTTAGTATCGCTTTATTTGTCATCTAATTTATCACCGTCTTGATTGCAAATTGCAAGCTTCCGCATGACGCCTTATTCACCCTTCATAACCCAACAGTCGATTCATTCATTATCAAGAAAATTAAAAATAGGCTAAGAGTAGTTGATCCCTGGTGCAACACCATCACAATTTTAAAATATTCTGTGTCCCGACTTGGATCTTGAATCCACCGTATATGTCCTTAATTTCTCTTATGTATGCCATATGAATGCCTTTAGCCTTCTAGCACCTCCATAATTTCCATCGGAACGTTATCATAAGTCTTTCCTAGATCGATGAACACCAGATAAAGATGTTTCTTCCTTTAAGTATATTGTTCAACTAGGTACTCCAAATCAGATGAATGACTTCTATAGTTGAACGTCTTGGCATAAATTCAAAGTGATTCTTAGAAATAGACATGTCCCTCCTCACCCTTAGCTCCACCACCCTCTCTAACACCTTTTATAGTGTGGGTTAGTAGCTAAATTTGTCGCTAAAATAGAATTTAGAGATGAATTTTGTTATTCAGCTACATAATATTTTTCATTGCAAAATCCTTTTTTTTTAGGGGTTCTTGTTCTTATAAAATAGGATCATCGTACTCCACTTTCATTCTTCTAGCATGATTGTATCCTAAGAATGACAGTAAACTACTTAGTCAACTATTTGTCTTGTTTGCGTTCTTCCAAAATTTCATCAAAATCTTATTTGGCCTGGTCACTCATTCATGGGCATCCTACGAATAACACACTTAATCTTTTCAATATGTATATACTTACAATACCCAAAATCGTAACACCTCTTGAAATATTCCAAATCTCTTAACACAATATCCTTCTTTAATTTGTTCGAGATCTTATGAAAGTATAACCGTGGCCTTCGTCTAATAAGTGTGTCCTCCATAAATATTTTATCATACATCCTCGTTCTTAATGCACTTCACTTGAATGTCTGTATTAATTACACCCCATTGATCATCGTTAATCAGTTATCATTTATCATTAGTAGGGGTGTATATGACCGGATTGATTTCGGTTTTTTAAATATCAAATCAAATCATTTGTGTAAGATTTTTAAGATAATAAACCAATAAAACTCGAGTTTTTCAACCTCGGGTTTTTCTAGATTTTTTTGGGTTTTTCCGTTAAAGTATTCATACAAACGTATAATTTATTTGTACTTCAAATATTTCTCTAGTCCTACCAAAATACAACTATCTAAGGTGTTTCTTAAGAAAATAACACAAAACATGATATGATTAATGACACTAAAATATACAACAAAAAATAATAATGAAATCGTGTAAAACAAATATTAAAAATTAATAAGTCAATGATCATAATTTAAAAGTACTAAATCATGGTAAAATAAGTTTACTAAGTATTAGTTACATGACTAAATATTAAAGAAAATTAAAATTAGATTATGCATTTAATTGTCTAAACCAATGTAAAACTAAAGAATAAATCTCAATATTATTGTCATTCTTAGTGTTGAATTGATTTTCTTTTTGCATTAGTATTAATTTGATTTTGATTTTGATTTAAGCTTTATTGTAATTATCAACATCGATCTATGGACTATAATCTTTATTCGACCATTGGGAATTAGAAGTTCCAAACTTGAAATAATATATTAAAAGATAAAAACTATGAAAAAGTATAAGTTATATTTAAAAATATTATCAAAGTAAATAGTTTAATATATGGTCGTTTGAAGTCGACCCAAAACTCATACTTAGCTTAACTGGCAAAATTTCAGATTTTGCTATTTCCAATTTAATTCTTTTTGGAACTCAAGGTGCTACATCTAGTGACCTTTACACTAAAGAAATTTTAATTTCCTTGAAAAAATCTCTCACTACGAAGAACGGTTCGAATCTTAGCTTAAAAATTTTCTCGGGTGTTACAGGTTTGGTATTGGAAAAAAAAACCCGACTATATTTGGGTTGATTTCTATGTGACATAATACACATATGACGCAAATTGTCATGTAGACTGTCACGTAGGACGCGTGTGTCTATTTGTTTAACTTTACACAAGTTTAAATGTCTATTTCTGCACATCCAAAGTTGGAGAACGTAAATGTGAAATGAGACTAAATTAAAGGACATTTTTATGTATTATGTCCTTTAACTTGACCTCAATTTACACTTATGCCAGTCAACTTTGGGTTTGCACAAGTAGCACTTCAACTTTTATAAAGTTGAACAAATAGACACACGATATTCCTACATGACATCCTACATGGCAATTTGAGTCCTATGTGTATTATGCCACGTAGGACTCATGTGCTTGCTTGTTCAACTTTATATAAGTTCAATTGTCTACTTGTACACACACAAAGTTCGAGGGTATAAATATGAACTGAGACCAAGTTAAATGACATATAGAAATATGTCCTTCATTATAGAAATGGTTAAAAAGAAAACTAAAATATATAAATTGAAACAAAGAAAATAGTATATTATATATATGTTCAAAATCTGATCATTATAGTTCATGTTTATTTCATCAACTTCAAATGAACTATATATGCACTCAAAATTTATGCATGTACCAAAGTTGTTGGAATAGTAGTTAGCTCACACAAAAAACATGCATCTACTTTGACCAGAAAGAATTATACACCTACAAAAGGAAAGTGTGTCCATCTGACCCAATGCATCCCATTTTTTTTTCTAAATTACTTGTTTCTAGTTTTCAAAGGAAAGACAAAATAACTTTTCAGCAGAAAATAACATTTAAGCATTTTCAGCAAAATGAAATGCTATAGTTGGAAAGTTTTAAAGATTTCGGATGATAGTTCCAAAGTAACAAAGCTCGTTTGGATGTCTTAATCAACTTATATATATATATATATTCTTCCAAGGTCGTATCAATCACAACTTTAATTTTTCTCTGTTCAATTTCTTTAGTGCTATCTCGGGCGAATAACTAGAATGCTTGTTGATAGCAGCGTCCTTCTAGCTATTTGCTTGACATAACATTCAAGAAATTGAAGGAGAAAAGTAAATTAGTGATTAGTATGACCTCGGAAGAACATATATATATATATATATAAATATAAGCTCAAGACATCCAAACGAGCTTTGTTACTTTGGAATATCTCTCGAAATCTCAAAAACTTTTCAACCATAGCATTATTTTTTGCTGAAAATTTGTTTCGACAAGATAAACCTGACCATTTGTTTTGATGAATGTACTTATGGATTTGCAATTTAATCATGTGTGATTTCATGTATTTAGAAGAGTTGAAAAATCATAGTTAATTTTATTAATTATCTCTGTGATTTTTGGTACTGTTTGTTTGTTTCTTTTTTTCAAGATAAACTAAGGAAGTTTCTCATATTTGTGTATTCTGTGTTAGTTTTGTTCATTTGCTTTCCTTCATTATTACACTTTTCTTAATTTGATCTATACTTTCTGGAGCTATTCATGAGTTTTAAAAATGGAATTATGTTAATTATTTGAAATTCAATGTTACAATTGTAAGAAATCAGACACACATGAATGATCATTCTTTGTCAATTCTGCCAATTTACTTTCTCATGTTTGAGATTTTGAAGTTATATGTTTTTTTTTAAAAAGGAGAGAAAAGATACTTCTTTGTTTCACTTTATTTGGCTCATGTTAACTTGACACAGTATTTAATAAATTTCTTAATTAGGCATGTGTTTACTAAACTAATCTTATTAGTAATGTTTTGAAATTCTAAATTTGACAATTTCTTCTTTATATAGTTATTTAATACGAGAGGTGATACAGAAAAATATATATAATAAACTCTCTTGATTTGCTAATTAAATGAAAAAGTAAAAGAAATATATATTTTTTGTATAGGATCAAATAAAATGAAACGGGGTAAGTATATAGAAACTTTTCTGAAAATCAGTAAAAGAATAGTATTGAAGTTGTAGTTTTAATAGGTAATTTTATTTTCTTCATTGTTATTTTTTATGAGTATTCCATCAAATTGCATATTGAATTTGTAATAGACATTAGTTAAGAAATATATAATGCTTTTTAAAATTTATGCAACAGTGGTGAAAATATTAAGCAGTATAATTTTTTTTACTATTCTTAGATGTAACTATGTACATCAATTAGATCTATCCCAACAACGACTATTTCTTCGTAAATGCACACCATGAAATTGACGATGATAAGCTAGCCATCTTGATTCATTTTTTGCATAATTTCTACAAAATAGTACTTTCATTCGACAACTTATTGACATGTAACAGTAAAAGGAGGCAACAATTTTTTTTTAAAGATGATACAAAAACTTTTAAACAAGTAATTTGCAATCATAGACGATTGCACATACTCAAATTTATATTTCTTTGTGTGGTGTTCTCTTCTACCTGAACCATCAATATAATTTACAATTATACTTAGGAGAAATATCCACTTCTCAAACTCTGCAGTAGCTTCAGGTACCCAAACACTTCTGGTTTGATGTGCCTGGTATCATTTCAAATGAAAATGCATGTGGTATTAGAATCAGAGGGAACCACGACGAGATCATAAATTATGCATATAGAGGGAGAACAACAAGACAGAATCATAATAGGTAAAATTGTTTCAATATTTGAATTTCTTCGGAGATTTCAGAACATTACTTTAAACTTCATAACTGAAGTGGTGTTTAATGTGTGGCAGGATGGGAAATAGAAAGAATAAATGGCTCATAAGTTGGATGAAAAATATTAAAGTAAATGGTATGATATGCCTACCCATGCCGGAAAAGGAAATCAGTAATGACAAGATTGCAATTTGCTTTGAAGAACGATGTGTTTCGGATGATATTTGCAACTTTTGTGACTGGGACCAATCGAAAGCTTTCTACCTCCCCATCTGTCACAAAACACAAAAGAACAGAGATTGACTAAAATTGTTTGAGCATCTGAAATAAGTAGATAGAAGCCATTCACCTAGAACAATGCTTGTTCCACGTGAAGACCAATATCAGAACACAGCATTTTAAATAGCTTAGCGGAGAAACTAAATACATCTAAAGTTTTGGTTTAGTGGTTGGATACATACAGAAAATTTAGTAGGCTTACCCTCGTTATGAGGAATGAAGCCATCAGGAAGCTTAAGATCATAACAAAAGAGGACATCTCTCTTCATCCTATATCCTTCTATGTCAACGTAGGACACAGCTCCAACTGGCTTAGCGCTGATCATGACAAGAAATGGAGAAATATGAAGAAACATTTATACCATATAAAACATCAAAACAGATAGTCGAGTGCCTTAGATTAATGGTTATTATTTCAAAAATGGAGAATTGATCTTACGTATGGGAAATAGATCTTGGTATCCCTGCTTCCTCTTCACATTCCTTAATAAGATTTTCTCCACAAGAAATATCATGTGGCTGCAGGCAAAACCGCATAAATGAACATTAATCAACCAAGAAACAATCATGTTTACACAATATTGACTACTATATTACACAGTATGTTCTGCACCAAAGAATAGTTAATAGGTTTCTTGGATAAGGAATGAACAAAATGCAGTTTATGAAGAAGCATGTTTAGATCCAAGGCAAGGGAGTGACTAAATCCATTATACCAGTAAGGCTACAGGAACATATATAACGATAATCTGTGATAGGCCATTAACCTTGAAGGGTGATACATACCAATCCCCCAGCGACTAAATGATCAAGCATTCCAGGATAGGTGGTTTTTTGTTCACTTCTCTTTCCTAGCCATAAAAATTCCTTCCCATCTTTCTCAAGATAGCCATTCATATGAACTCCATAAGCCTGCTATCAACAAAGAGTCATAAAAATTCATAGGCCTCTAGAAAGAAATGTTTGGATGGCCTCTGGAAAGAAATGCTAGGGCTTATAATCGAAGGGTCTCAATTGTCTCTACTTCTCATAAACAGAGATCAAATGATGGGAAAATGTGTTGTAACTGTAAAAACCAACCTAGACATCAACTCAAGAAGTTCAAAGGATTTCAAGAACTGGAAAACTCAAAGTGATATAGTTGATTAATGACCTTATCTCGACGTTCCAGACAAAATAAAAACAAGAACTGCTAGAAAACTCCCTCTTAAGATAGCGAAAAGTCACATGATAAGAATTGTTAATGGGTTGGGGACCTCGTTAGAAAAGAAAAAAGGCCTTCTTAAGCTATCAAACTAACACTAAGTAGTTAGTATGAATATCCATCGTAAGCTGAGAAAACAAGCCCATTATGACATTCATAGAAGTGGTCATACCAAAACAAAGACTAAAAATCTATTTAGAAAGATTTTTATGATTTATAGCCACATATTATTAAGAGATGATGTAATTAGTTTAAGTGGGAAAACTGAATAGCACACCTTTATCCCAAAGTATGGCGCAGCAGCTCGTTCCAGTGCAAAAAATATGTGTTCCCCGAAAGCTGAAGCGACCGGAAATAACTACCCGTGATCAACGTAGCAAAGATGTTATCATGGAGGAAGCACACGTTAGTCTTTGGACTTTTAGCTAAAAGATTTCAGAAGTTGCAAGTTTATAGAAAAAGGTATCAAATGGTTTGAAGTACCTCATTTCTTATGCCGGGGATCAGTTCGCCCAAAGACTTAACGACATTGGCTACAGCGTTGGTTCGATCATTGGGTGTACTCAGGTTTGGATGTAAAGTGCAGTAACATCCAAAATGACTACCATAGGTATTATCTTGTGGGAAAATGAATACATTCTGAAATGGCTTCAGAAAATCAGCAAACCTAAATAAACCAAATATATTTACCTTCTCATCAAACAAAACACAATTTTAAATCACTAAGAATAGCTATCTGATGCAAAGATAAACCAAATTCTATTGACAAAATACACAAACATACACTCAAACTTGGCTTTGCCACAGCTAGCAAAGTCAGCACTTCAACTTTGAGAGAGTATACATCTAGACACCTCAACTTACAACTTACAAAATGATCATCTAAACACCTCCACACAGAGGCGGAGCTAAAGTCGGGAGTTTGGGGGTTCTAAATCAATTTTTTGGGGAGTTCACATGTAATACATATATTTATTTAATTTTCTAATACAAATATAGGGTCTACGAAAAAGCTAGTGGGTTCGTCCAAACCCATGAACCTCCACCTAGCTCCGCCTCTGCCTCCACAATTTATGTATCACATCAACATTAGGTGTCCACGAGACACAATGGGGATGAGTTGGAGTGTTTAGTTGTCCATTGAGACCATGTTGAGGTGACTAGACGTGCACTCTCAAAGTTAGAGTGAGACCGAGTTTTAGTGCATGTTTATGTATTAATGCTAATTCTATTTTGAATGGGCAATGTTATCCATAGGAGTTGAACTCTGAACAAGTACGATTGGCCTTAAAATTCTGGAATTCAGCTTCATGTTCAGATTTCAAGAATTCACTTTTTCACTCCAAATTACTTCTAAATAGTCAAAAACGACTCCAAATTATATTCAAATATCATTTTTCACTTTGAAAACAAAAACAATTTTTTTTTTCAAATTTCACAATGAAACATACCAAACATTGAACTGTTTTTTTTCTTTTTTTAGTTAAAAGAGAAAAGAAAGGTGTATTATGAACATAAAAAAAATTAAGGAAAAATTGAAATTACCCATGGTGAACGTAGCCAATTATTTGGTCCTCAATCACGAAAGGCATGAACTCACATTGCTTCTCCTGTTAAAACTTGTTATTTTTCATCAATAAAAAAGCACAAGGCTCTATGAAGAGTGAAAAAGAGTGTAGGGAATACCAAATCGCGATTACAAAGCTTGATTTTATCGAAAAAACCAGAGAGGGCAGAGTCGTCATTTTGAGGAGATTCCGGTACTCGGAAAACGTCGTCCCAGGTGAAGCTATTGCCGGCGGAAATGGAAAATGAACGCAATTGTCGCCGGCGTCGGGAAGGGCAAAATGAGGATTTATAACTGAGAATGGTAGGGGCAATTGGGGTATAACAAATAAAGTTAGGGAGTCTCTGAGAAACGGAGCGATACAAGTAATTGCAACTCATTTTTTGCAATAATAGTTCACTATTGAAATGCCACTATCTTAGATGTAACTCTTTTTAAAATAATATTGATGTCAAACACAATTTCAACTTTCAAATCTTCGCTTTCAATTTTAAGGCTAGTAGGATGGCACCATAATGATGGTACAAATAATTCGGAATTACCAACGTGAGAAATGGTTTGAAATACACATACAAAGCACATAAAGAGAGAATTAGTTGGTTACTTGCCCAACTTTATCTTCAAGGAATACTACTCATTCTCCTATACTAGCCACTAAAAGAAATAAGAAAAAGCAAGGTGAGAGGAAAAATGATTCATACTAATATACTAAGGTTCTAATAATTAATATTAAAATTCTTCATTTTGCATGTTTAATTCTAATATATTTGTCTAAATTAATGTTTTGCGCCAGAGGTAGACCATCATATAATAGCATGATTTAAAAGGTTGATCAGATACATATTATTGATACAAAGACTTGAGTTAAGTGATTTTATTAAAAACTAAAATTCAATGACTTTATTAGATAAATTTCTAAGCTTGAGTGATTTTTTAAGATATTAACTCGAAAAAAATCCTAAGTTTATATCATAGAATTCTTGATAAATGTTGTAATAAATTAATTATCTTCTGGTATGTATCATATATATGGGAGCAGATTAATCACCCTTATGAATAGTGTGCTTAATAGAATTCCAACATATATACTATCATCACTAGCCTAAAGTAGAAAAAGCTAAATTCAAGTCAATTCTTATGGAAGAGTCGTCCCAATAACAAACAAATGCATTTAGTAAAATGGAAACGACTACAAGGGCTAAAAGGGATATATCGTCCATCCAGAGAATACCAATCGTCCAATTTAGAAAGCATAGAACTAGATAACGGAGAAGGGGAACTTCAACTAAGAAAGAAGAAGAATTGTTTAAGCATGGTCATTTTGTGTTCGAATTCTATACTGCGCAGGCACTGCTGGATGCTTCTGACCAATAGAACACTAAGAAGAGGAAATATGAATTGTGATAAGCTTGAGCCGAGTCAAAAACTTGAAATTACAAAACAAACTTATATAAAGTCATTGCACATATGAAAATGCATGCCTATAGCATAGAAAATCTTACACAAAGAAATTCATGACACAATATGCACATCCAAAAGAGAATGGTCTATATATACCATACAAAATCTTACACAACAGAAAAGCCTCATTCAACCCCAAAAGCTAGCTCATAAGGGGAAAATTGTCCAAGTCCATATAAGCAGACCGTCAACGATGGAACTCTTCAACTCTGAAGAGTATCAAAGATCCAGTCAGAATGTGTACTATAATTTGATGATGAAGAAGTCAAATGTGATCACAAGCTAAGAATGAATGATTCTGCTAGAGAGCTACCCGCGGACCACTTTCTCTTACCTAACATGATCATCTCTCTTGATCTAAGCATTTAATGATCCCACCCTGCAAGCGAAATGAAGTCATCATTCTAGAAGAGATCAAAGTAATTTGAACGTAGGATCATGTAACAAATGATGGATTAGGGGGATTATAGGAGTTCTGTTTTCGTACAAAACAGTTAAACTTATTAGCAAGCAGTCATTTGAAATTGTTTGAATCTTACAAGGTTTGTCGTGGATACGGACACTAAGGCAATCATTTCCCATGCTCTCTTGCTCTTCTTGAATTTCTTTGACGGATTTCGCTGCTGAAGTTCTGCAATTAAGCAACTCTATTGACTCCAAGGTATAAATTTCCCCAATGTCTTTAGGGATTTCCTCCAGGTATATGCATCTTTTCGGAACTAAGCGTTGCAGTTTTGGAAAGTTAACACTCCCAGCTTTCCAGCGTTTCAGATTTGTCCTATCGATTAGGAGGAATTTAAGTTGATTGAAAATTTCTTCATCACTTAATCTCCATGCATCACCATCAAATCCATTGTCTTTGATTTTAAGCACTTGGAGGTTTGGCAACGTAACGATATTTGCCATGTCTTTGTTGGGAAAACACGGACAAGCACAAAAATATATATGGTAAAAGTAATGGAAATAAAATGGGAAAATAGTGACACCAAGAATTTTACGTGGAAACCCTTCTAAATAAGGGAAAAACCACGGGCCAAGAGGAGCAACTGATATCACTATAGTAAGGAATTTTACACTGTGTAGTCACGAATACAATACTCAAAGTGACTACAACACACTCAAAAAGAATAACACTCTTTTAATTTCCACCTTACTAAAATATCGCTCA
>JAJOOH010017969.1:0-21928 GCA_029582605.1 Solanum gracilifrons
CCCCCCCCCCCCCCCCCCCCCCCCCCCCCCCCCCCCCCCCCCCCCCCCCCCCCCCCCCCCCCCCCCCCCCCCCCCCCCCCCCCCCCCCCCCCAAAAAACTGATCCGATATGTGTGTTATGTCAATTGTGGCCTGAATCAGATAATCATTTGTTCACACAATGCCCTGTATCACTTGCACTAAGAACCCGAGTAATGCAATGGCTCAACAATTGAGATTGTCCTGTGTCTACCTGGGAGGAGATATTGGCATGGAGTATCAAAAGGGCTAAGGGGAAGTCTCAGACAGCAAAGCTTTACAAGATGGTATTTGCTGAGTACACTTATGCCATATGGATAGAGAGAAATCAGCGACTTTTTGAACAAAAAAGCAAATCTGTGGAAACAATTGCCAAAGATCTAGCATACATATGCAATGTGCGAGCTCCCCTTGATATTCAAGCTTTAGTCTCTGGTTTAAAGTTTTAATCATCAGTATGTTTGATTCTGTCAGTAAATTTGTTACAATTCTAGACCATAGCAAGCTGTGTTAGCTAGCTAATTCTGTAATGACTGCCCTTTGGTGATTAATAATACTGTTAGTTACCAAAAAAAAAAACATCCAAAAAATATAAAGATCAAGAAAAAGACATAAAAACACCTCGAAAAATTTCCGAATTGTACCAATCATTGTATAATATTGATATGAATAAAATATCAAAATTTCACATTTTTTCGTGACTATCCGAAAAATATCAAATTTGTAAACGTCCGAAAAATATAAAGATCAAGAAAAAGACATAAAAACACCTCAAAAAATTCCCGAATTGCACCAGTCACCTTAGAATATCGATTTGTATCGAATATCAAAATTTCACATTTTTTCGTGACTGGCGAAAAATATAAAAAAATTTATTTGTAAACGTCCGAAAAATATAATAATCAAGAAAAAGACATACAAACACCTCAAAAATTGAATCGCACCAGTAACCTTAGAATATCGATACGAATAAAGTAACAAAATTTCACATTTTTTCGTAACTGACCAAAAAATATCAAAATCAAGAAAAAGACATAAGAACACCTCAGAAAAATTTCGAATCGCATCAGTCACCTTAGAATATCGATACGAATAAAATATCAAAATTTCACATTTTTTCGTGATTGCCTTAAAGATATCAAAAATAAATAAATATTGTAAACGTCCAAAAAATATAAAAAACAAGAAAAAGTCATAAAAACACTTCAAAAATTTCCCGAATCGCACCAGTCACATTAGAATATCGATACGAATAGAATATCAAAATTTCACATTTTTTCGTGACTGCCCGAAAAATATCAAAAATTAAGAAAAATACATAAAAACACCTCCAAAGAATTCCCGAATCACATTTGTCAACTTAGAATATCGATACGAATAAAATATCAAAATTTCTCATTTTTTCGTGATTGCTCGAAAAATATCAAAAATTTTAATTCGTAAATGTCCAAAAAATATAAAAATTAAGAATAAGACAGAAAAACACCTCAAAAAATAATCGACTCACACTAATCACTTTAGAATATCGATATGAATAAAATATCAATATTTCACATTTTTTCGTGACTGACCGAAAAATATCAAAATCAAGAAAAAGACATAAAAACACCTCAAAAAATTCCCAAATCATACCAATTACCTTAGAATATTGATACGAATAAAATATCGAAATTTCACATTTTTTCGTGATTGCCATAAAAATATAAAAAAAATTAATTCGTAAACGTCCGAAAAGTATAAAAATTAAGAAAAACAAATAAGAATACTTCCAAAAATTCCCGAATTGTACCAGTCACCTTAGAATATCGATACGAATAAAATATCAAAATTTCAAATTTTTTCGTGACTGTCTGAAATATATCAAAAATTTTAATTCGTAAACATCCGAAAAATATAAAAAGTAAGAAAAAGACATAAAAACACCTTAAAAAAAAATTCTCCAATCTTTCACTAGTCATATTAGAATATCGATACGAATACAGTATCAAAATTTCAAAATTTTTTGTGACTGCCCGAAAAATATAAAAAAATTTATTCGTAAACATTTGAAAAATATAAAAATCATGAAAAAGACATAAAAACACCTCAAAAAATTCGCGAATCGGACTTATCACTTTAGAATATCGATACGAATAAAATATCAAAATTTCACATTTTTTTGTGGTTGTCCGAAAAATATCAAAAATTTTAATTTGCAAATGTTCGAAAAATATAAACATAAAAAAATGACATAAAAACACCTCAAAAAAATTCTTGAATCGCACCAGTCATATTAGAATATCGATACAAATAAAGTATCAAAATTTTATATTTTTTCGTGACTGCCCAAAAAATATCAAAACTTTTAATTCGTAAATGTCCGAAAATATAAAAATCAAGAAAAAGAGATAAAACCACCTCAAAAATTTCCGAATCGTACCAGTAACATTAGAATATCGAGATGAATAAAGTAACAAAATTTCACATTTTTTCATTACTGCCCAAAAAATATCAAAATCAAGAAAAAGACATAAAAACACATCAGAAAATTTTCGAATTGCACAAGTAACCTTAGAATATCGATACGAATAAAGTAACAAAATTTCAAATTTTTTTGTGACTGTCCAAAAAATATGAAAATCAAGAAAAAGTCAAAAAAACACTTCAAAAAATTCACGAATTGCATCAATGACCTTAGAATATTAATACGAATAAAATATCAAATTTTCACATTTTTTCGTGATTGCCTGAAAAATATCAAAAATTTAATTCGTAAACGTCTGAAAAATATGAAAATTAAGAAAAAGACATAAAAACACCTAAAAATAATTCCTGAATAGCATTTATCACTTAAGAATATCGAAACGAATAAAATATCAAAATTTCTCATTTTTTCGTGGCTTCTTGAAAAATATCAAAAATTTTAATTCGTAAACGTCTGAAAATTTTAAAAATTATGTAAAAGACTTCACACTTCAAAAACTTCTCGAATCACACCAGTCACTTTAGTATATCGATAAAATATCAAATTTCACATTTTTTCGTGACTATCTGAAATATATCAAAAATTTTAATTCGTAAGCGTCCGATAAATATAAAAAGTAAGAAAAAAAAATAAAAACACCTCAAAAAATTTCTCGAATCACACTAGTCAACTAAGAATATCGATATGAATAAAATATCAAAGTTACACATTTTTTTGTGACTGCCCGAAAAATAAAAAAAGATTTATTCGTAGACGTCTGATAAATATAAAAATTATGAAAAAGACATAAAAACACCTCAGAAAATTCCCGAATCACACCTATCACCTTAGAATATTGAAATGAATAGAATATCAAAATTTCACATTTTTTCGTGACTGCTCATAAAAATATCAAACATTTTAATTCGTAAATGTACAAAAAATATATAAATCTTCAAAAAAAAACTTAAAAACATCTCAAAAAATTTCCAAATCGCACCAGTCACCTTATAATATTGATACGAATAAAATATCAAAATTTCACATTTATTTTGTGACTGCTCGAGAAATATCAAAAATTTAAATTCAAAAAATATAAAAATCAAGAAAAAGATATAAAAACATATCAAAAATTACAGAATCGCACCAGTCAACTTAGAATATCGATACGAATAAAATATCAAATTTTCACATTTTTTCGTGACAGCTCGAAAAAATATGAAAGATTTTAATTCGTAATTTTCCAAAAAATATAAATATCTTGAAAAATACATAAAAACACCTCAAAAAATTCCCAAATCGCACATGTCACCTTATAATATCGATACAAATAAAATATCAAAATTTCATATTTTTTTGTGACTGCTCGAAAAATATCAAAAATTTAAATTCAAAAAATATAAAAATTAAGAAAAAGATATAAAAACATATCAAAAATTCCAGAATCGCACCAGTCACCTTAGAATATTAATACGAATAAAATATCAAAATTTCACATTTTTTCGTGACTGTTCGAAAAATATAAAAAAAATTAATTCATAAAGGTTCAAAAAATATAAAAACTAAGAAAAAGACATAAAAACACCTCAATTTTTTTTTGAATTGCACCAGTAACCTTAGAATATCGATACGAATAAAGTAACAAAATTTCAAATTTTTTCGTGACTGTCCAAAAAATAAGAATATCAAGAAAAAGTCAAAAAAACACCTCAAAAAATTCACGAATTGCACCAGTGACAATAGAATATCGATACGAATAAAATATCAAATTTTCACATTTTTTTGTGATTGACTGAAAAATATCAAAAATTTAATTCGTAAACGTCCAAAAAATATGAAAATTAAGAAAAAGACATAAAAACACGTCAAAATAATTCCCGAATCGCATTTATCACCTAAGAATATCGAAACAAATAAAATATCAAAATTTCTCATTTTTTCGTGATTGCTTGAAAAATATCAAAAAATTTAATTCGTAAACATCCGAAAAATTTAAAAATTAAGTAAAAGACCAAAAAATACTTCAAAAACTTCTCGAATCACACCAGTCACTTTAGTATATCGATAAAATATCAAAATTTCACATTTTTTCGTGACTACCCGAAAAATATCAAAATCAAGAAAAACACATCAAAACACCTCAAAATATTCCCGAATCACACCAGTAACCTTAAAATATTGATACAAATAAAATATCAAAATTTCATAATTTTTCGTGATTGCGTTGAAAATATCAAAAATTTTAATTTGTAAACGTCCAAAAAATATAAAAATTAAGAAAAACACATCAAAAAATTTCCGAATCGCACCAGTTACCTTAGAATATCGATACGAATAAGACAACAAAATTTCTCATTTTTTCGTGACTTTCTGAAATATATCAAAATTTTTATTTCGTAAACGTTCGAAAAATATAAAAAGTAAGAAAAAGACATAAATACACCTCAAAAAAATTCTCGAATCACACTAGTCAACTAAGAATATCGATACAAATAAAATATCAAAGTTTCACATTTTTTTGTGAGTGCCCGAAAAATAAAAAAACATTTATTCGTAAACGTCTGAAAAATATAAAAATTATGAAAAAGACATAAAAACACCTCAAAAAATTCCCGAATCACACCTATCACCTTAGAATACCGAAATGAATAGAATATCAACATTTCACATTTTTTCGTAACTGCTCAAAAAAATATCAAAAATTTTAATTCGTAAATGTCCAAAAATTATATAAATCTTCAAAAAAAAACTTAAAAACACCTCAAAAAAATTTCAAATCGCACCAGTCACCCTATAATATCGATACGAAGAGCATATCAAAAATTCACATTTTTTTTGTGACTTCTCGAGAAATATCAAAAATTTAAATTCAAAAAATATATAAATCAAGAAAAAGATATAAAAACACATCAAAAATTCCAGAATCGCACCAGTCACCTTAGAATATCGATACGAATAAAATATCAAATTTTCACATTTTTTCGTGACTTCTCGAAAAAATATGAAAAATTTTAATTCGTAATTTTCCAAAACATATAAAAATCTTGAAAAATACTAAAAAACAGCTCAAAAAATTCCCAAATCGCACCTGTCACCTTATAATATCGATACGAATAAAATATCAAAATTTCACATTTTTTTGTGACTACTCAAGAAATGTCAAAACTTTAAATTCAAAAAATATAAAAATTAAGAAAAAGACATAAAAACATATCAAAAATTCCAGAATCGCACCAGTCACCTTAGAATATCGATACGAATAAAATATCAAAATTTCAAATTTTTTCGTGACTGCTCGAAAAATATAAAAAAATTAATTCGTAAAGGTTCAAAAAATATAAAAACTAAGAAAAAGACATAAAACCACCTCAAAAAATTTCCGAATCACACCTGTCACCTTAGAATATTGATAAGAATAAAAAATTAAAATTTCACATTTTTTCGTGATTGTTCGAAAAATAACAAAAATTTTAATTCGCAAAACATCCGAAAAATAGAAAAATCAAGATAAGACATAAAAACACCTCAAAAAAATTCTCGAATCGCACCTGTCACCTTAGAATATCGATACAAATAAAGTATCAAAATTTCACATTTTTTCATAACTGCCCAAAAAATATCAAAACTTTTAATTCGTAAATGTCCAAAAAATATAAAATTCAAGAAAAAGACATAAAAACACCTCAAAAAATTCCAAATCGTACGAGTAACCTGAGAATATCTAAATCAAATAAAGTAACAAAATTTCACATATTTTCGTGACTACGCAAAAAATATTTAAATAAAGAAAAGGACATAAAAACACCCCAGAAATTTTTTGAATCGCACCACTAACCTTAGAATATCGATACGAATAAAATATAAACATTTCATATTTTTTCGTGACTTCTCGAAAAATATCAAAAATTTTAATTCGTAAAAGTCTGAAAAATATAAAAATCAAGAAAAAAAAGACATAAAAACACCTCAAACAATTCCTGAATTGCACCTGTCACCTTAGAATATCGATACGAATAAAATATCAAAATTTCATATTTTTTCGTGACTCCCCGAAAATATCAAAAATTTTAATTCGTTAACGTCCAAAAAATATAAAAATCAAGAAAAAGACATTAAAGCACCTCAAAAATTTCCCAAATTGCACCAGTCACCTTATAATATCGATAAGAATAAAATATCAAAATTTCACATTATTTCGTGACTTTTCGAAAAATATAAGAAATTTTAATTCGTAAACGTCCAAAAAATATAAAAATCAAGAAAAAGACATAAAAACACCTCAAAAAATTCCAGAATCACACCAATCACCTTAGAATATCAACTCGAATAAACTATAAAAAATTTAAATTTTTTCGCGACTGCACGAAAATATAAAAAAATTTAATTCGTAAACGTCTGAAAAATATAAAAGTAAAGAAAAAGACATTAAAACAACTCAAAAAATTCCAGAATCGCACCAATTACCTTAGAATATCGATACAAATAAAATATCAAAATTTTATATTTTTTCGTGACTACTCGAAAAATATGAAAACTAAAAAAAAAACATAAAAACACCTCAAAAAATTCCCGAATCGCACCTGTCACCTTAGAATATTCATACGAATAAAATATTAATATTTCACATTTTTTCGTGATTGTTCGAAAAATAACAACAAATTTAATTCGCAAACATCTGAAAAATATAAAAATCAAGATAAGACATAAAAACACCTCAAAAAAATTCTCGAATCGCACCAATTACCTTAGAATATCGATAAAAATAAAATATTAAAATTTCACATTTTTTCGTAATTGCCCAAAAAATATCAAAACTTTTAATTCGTAAATGTCCGAAAAATATAAAAATCAAGAAAAAGACATAAAAACACCTCAAAAAATTTCCAAATCGTACGAGTAACGTTAGAATATCGAAAAAAAATAAAGTAACATAATTTCACATTTTTTCGTGACTGACCAAAAAATATTAAAATGAAGAAAAAGACATAAAAACACCCCAGAAATTTTTTGAATCGCACCACTAACCTTAGAATATCGATACGAATAAAATATAAACATTTCATATTTTTTCGTGACTGCTCGAAAAATATCAAAAATTTTAATTCGTAAAAGTCTTAAAAATATAAAAATCAACAAGAAGACATAAAAACATCTCAAACAATTCTTGAATCGCACCTGTCACCTTAGAATATCAATACGAATAAAATATCAAATTTTCATATTTTTTCGTGACTGCCCGAAAAATATCAAAAATTTTAATTCGTTAACGTCCAAAAATTATAAAAATCAAGAAAAAGACATTAAAACACCTCAAAAATTTCCCAAATTGCACCAGTCACCTTATAATATCGATAAGAATAAAATATCAAAATTTCACATTATTTCGTGACTTCCCGAAAAATATAAGAAATTTTAATTCATAAACGTCCAAAAAATATAAAAATAAAGAAAAAGACAAAAAAACACCTCAAAAAATTCCAGAATCACACCAATCACCTTAGAATATCGATTCGAATAAAATATAAAAATTTTAAATTTTTTCGCGACTACACGAAAATATAAAAAAATTTAATTCTTAAACGTCTGAAAAATATAAAAATAATGAAAAAGACATTAAAATAGCTCAAAAATTTTCCGAATTATGCCTGTCACCTTAGAAAATTGATGCAAATAAAATACAAAATTTCACATTTTTTATTGACTGTCCGAAAAATATCAAAAATTTTAATTCTTAATCATATGAAAAATATAAAAATCAAGAATAAGACATAAAAACACCTAAAAAAATTCTCGAATCGCAGCAGTCACCTTAGAATATCGATACAAATAAAATATCAAAATTTATTTTTTGTGACTGCCCGAAAAATATCAAAACTTTTAATCCGTAAACGTTCGAAAAATGTAAAAATCAAGAAAAAGACATAAAAACACCTCAAAAAATTCTCGAATCACACTTGTCATCTTAGAATATCGATACGAATAAAATATCAAAATTTCACATTTTTTTATGACTACCCGAAAAATATCAAAAATTTTATTTCTTAAACGTCCGAAAAATATAAAAATCAAGAAAAATACATAAAAACACCTCAACAAAATTTCAATTCGCGCCAATCACCTTAGAATATCGATACGAATAAAATATCAAAATTTCACATTTTTTTGTGACTGCTAGAAAAGTATCAAAAATTTTAATTCATAAACATTCAAAAAATACAAAAATCAAGAAAAAGACATAGAAATATCTCAAAAAATTACTGAATCACACCTGTCACATTAGAATATTCATATAGCATGAGTTTACGGTATTTTTGATACATTTCACTTAAGAGTTGTGTGTGTCTAGGGCCATTTTGTATTGAAAATAATGTTTTTGTGTCATGTTTTGCAGGAAATTGGCTTGGACGCGATTGAGTGAGATGACAGCTGAAAAATCTGAAGAAGTATCCACCTACAAAGGGACCTACAGACCGTAGATCCTATGACGGTTCGTCGATGGTGGGCGTAGATAGGAACATCAGGGAAGTCTGACCAAGTGTGGAATTGCGAAGTGATCCACGGACCGTAAGTCAACCTACGGGCCATTCTGCACATCCGTGGAAGGCGTTGAGAGAGTTGAGATTCCAGTACCTGATGGAATTCCTAAGTGTGGAGCCACAGAAAAGGACCCACGGACCGTAGGTCCACCTACGATCCATCCTGCACATCCGTTGATGCTGATCAGAGAATGATGGTTCCAGGCTTGTGAAGAAAAGTTCTAAGTGTTGACCCACGGAGGGGACCTACGGACCGTAGGTCGATCAACGGTCCGTAGGTTGAGTCGTCGATCAAAGTCGCGTCCAAAAAGTTTATTTCCTTATTTTGTTTCCTTTTTGTTTAGGACATGTTTTTCTATAAATAGGGTATGCAAACCTCATTTTTGAGAGTTAGACACTATTGTTTACTTTTATTTCTTGATATTTTCTTTGGGGATTAACTGGCAACTTTGGCAATTTGATTTTCGGATTTCGGTTTATAAGATTTTTGCTTTGAAATTCAGTTGGAGATTTCGGGTTTCTTCTACTCTAATCATAAGTACATGAATTTTTCTTATCAAAACATGAATTGTGTTCTTGCAAGCATGAGTAGCTAAATCCACAACTAGGGTTGTGGGAACCATGAGCAATTAACAACGTATGAATAATAACTAAGTAATTCTTGAATAGTGTTTTTGCATGTATTAGTAATTCTTTCGCTTAGAAGTCTTTTTAACGAGTGCACACGTTAAAACTCGTTTTGTTGCTACTTGCCGGACCAAGGAGGTAGTTAATAAGAAAAGAATTATCAACAGAGATTTAGTGTGATACTATCTAATAGTCTAATGTCAATTGGTGCGAGGATGAAAACTAATCCATACATTGATGTGATGGCTAATCTGAGGTAAAGGTAAGAGTTAGTAAAATATACACACGTAGCCAGACCAATCACTTAGGGATACCTATCTTACCAACCTTGCATGTAAAACACTAGGAAAAAATTACTATTATTAGGATTATCGCGTTAAGAGCTTTTGGGGAACACATACACCCTAGTTTCTCTCTTATTGATAACTCAAAGTTTGAATCTTCCTCACTTGTTACTTAAACAACAATCATTTATTTGTTTCACAAATCCCCCTCTTTATTTACTTGCTTCGGAAATAGTTTGACTAAACGGATATAATAATGAGTTAAGTATAAGTCTAGACCATATTCCTCGAGGGATCGACCCCAACCTACAAGTTGGGTTCTTTATTTGACAATGATGGTTTATACTTTTTTAGGGAGATGTAATTTGAACGTATCAAATTTTGGCGCCGCTGTCGGGGAATAATACTTTTAGATTAAATTTAACTACATTATTGAACTTTAGTCAATTATTTCCTAATTTTACATTTTGTTTTGTTTTTGTTTTCTACAGGTTTCTACTCTAGTTTATGCCAAGAACACGAAGTTGAGGTGAACCATTGACCCCGTACGACCCTGAACTAAGCAAAACTTTGAGAAAAATGGCAAATCTTGGGGTCCATAATAATTCGGTCATGGAGGAGCCTGAAGATCAAGTGAATAATGAGAATGCTCAGGTTCGTGGTGGTAATCTACTAGGTGATGCATTGAGGGTGCAAAATCCACCAGAACCAAGCTTGCAAGATAACTTCAGGGTCAACTTCAATACAGTTGAATCAGAAATGACCCATTGTTCTCCCTCATCTACCTCCAGGGCATACATTTGTGGTGACGAGCAATTTGATGCAGATGCTTACAGCGATGGGGTTGTTTTCTAGTATGGCTTCAGAAGATCCACATGGGCAGATGGCCAAGTTGAGGAGTGTTTGCAAAAGTTGTGTGGGGCGATCGGAGTTGGATATGAATGTCATAGGGTTGAGAGTCTTCCCTTTATCATTGACCGGTGATGCTGCAGTGTGGTTTGTTGAGCTTTTATTTAACTTAATTCATACATGGGACCAATTTCATAAGGTATTCATGGCAAAGTACTTCCCATTGCCTAATAAGTTGAACCACAAAGAAAAACTCAACAACTTCGTGGCACTACCTAGAGAGGCTGTGAGTTGTTTATGGGATAGGTTCACTACATTCATAAGAAGTGTTCCAAATCACTGCATCAATGATGAATCACTGAAAGAGTACTTCTAAAGAGGTCAGGATGACAATGGTAAAGTTGTGCTTGATACTATCGCTGGAGGATCATATGATGAGTGCACTTTTGAGGAGATCGCTACTTGAAAAGATTTCTCAGAATAATAAGGCATGGAGTAGTGGAAGTCTGATATTTGAAAGAAAACATTTGCAGTTCAGGCTGCACCTAGTCAATCCACTGATGATATTCGTGAAGAGATGGCATAGATAAGAACAGAATTATCTGACTAGGCCTCCACCACCACCACCACCAGAGGAAGAGTGTTATTATGATGAAGATGCGTATTTGGTGAATGATCAGACGGGGGGTTTCTGTGCCAACGCCCAAGGTTCCAACTCAGATAATTAGCGCCAGGGTCAAGGAAACCAAGGTCGTAACTATGGTAACTACAATCGAGAAGGGAACTATGTCCGGGATGGGAACTACAATCGTGAAACAACTATAATCGAAATAACTATGGCAACAAAAATGATAGAGTTGGGTCCTATGTTCCACTTGGGAACAGAGATTCTAGTAATAGAGAAGCTGGGGTAGTATGTCACGTATTGAGGATATGATGCAAAAGATGATGAAGCGGTTTGATGCGACTGATGAGAATGTGAAAGAGATGCAAAATGACTTGTCTGGAATCGGTCAAAAAGTTGATGCCCATGTAGTATTGATCAAGCAACTTGAGCAACAATTCAATCAGTTTTCCACTATAGTGAACCCACGTCAGCCTGGCACAGTTCCTAGCAACACCATCCATAATCCGAAGAATGATGGCATTGTATGACAGTCACTACTCGAGGAGGTAAGCATACCATTGATCCCTCCATGCCGTCTAAGGTTGAAATTGTGGCAGAGAAAGATGATGATGAGATTGAGATCACTGGAGAGTCTAAAAATGTCATTGAGCAAGAAGCAGAGGTAACTCAGAAAGTTGTTCCCATGTCTAGACCTCCACCGCCATTCCTACAAGGATTGGTAAAGAAGACTGAAGAAGGGAAATACCGTAGGTTCATTAGTATGTTGAAATAGCTTTCCATCAATGTTCCGTTGATAGAAGCTTTGGAGTAAATGCTTGGGTATGCAAAGTTTATGAAGGATTTGGTGACCAAAAAGAAGGCCGTCAGTTTTGAGAATGATGAGAGGTTGCAACATTGCAGCGCTATTGCTACTAGGTCACTTGTGCAGAATAAAAATGATCCTGTAGCTTTTACTATTCCTTGTACCATTGGGTTGTTGCATTATGCGAAGGTGTTGTGTGATTTGGGTGCTAGCATTAATCTGGTGCCATTGTCTATTTACAAGAAGTTGGGTCTAGGGGCTCCAAAACCAACTGCGATGCGACTACTCATGGCCGATAGAACTGTGAAGAAGCCCATTGGTGTTCTCCAAGATGTTCTTGTGAAAGTGGAGTCATTTATTTTTCAGGCAGATTTTGTGATACTTGATTATGAGGTTCCCATCCTCTTAGGGAGACCATTTCTTACTACTCGGCGCACCTTGGTCGATACAGAGAGAGGACAAATGAAGTTTTGATTGAATAATGAAGAGGTAACTTTCAATGTTTATAGGTCTATGAAGCAGGAAAGCGATCTCAAAGTCAGTATCAGTGGTGAATCATATTATGGAGCGAGGTTGTGATGTGTCTATTGAAGAGAGGTTTGGTGTTGACGCACTGGCAGTGGTAATTATGAACTTTGAGGGTGATGGTATTGAAGACTATGATGAATTGGTCGCCGATAGGTTCGAATTTCGTTCCAAACCAAAGAAATTGGAGCTAGATATGAAGAATCGCGACTCTCCTCCCGCAAAATTGTATGTTGAAGAAGCTCCAAAATTGGAGCTCAAGGCTCTACCATCACATTTGAAGTATGTATTCTTGGGGAGAGATGGTACTTTACTGGTAATCATTGCGGCCGATTTGAGTGAGGTACAAGTGAGGCATTGGTTTCTGTGTTGCAGAGGTTCATGCGGGATATTGGATGGACTATTGTGGACCTTATTGAGATTCCTCCCGATATTTGTTCTCATAAATCCAACTCAACTCATGCCGAACAACAACCCTAGTATTGAGCACCAAAGGAGACTAAATCCGCCTATGCAATAGGTCGTGAAAAAGGAAATCATCAAGTGGTTGGTTACTGGAGTCATATACCCCATTGCAGATAGTAGTTGGGTCTGTCCTGTTCAGTGTGTGCCTAAGAAAGGTAGTATTATTGTGCTTCCTAATGCGAAAATGAGCTTGTTCCGATGAGGCCCGTGATCGGATGGAGAGTATGCATGGACTACCACAAGTTGAATGCTTGGACTGAAAAGGATCACTTCCCGATGTCGTTCATGGATCAAATGTTGGATCGTCTTGCTGGTAAGGGTTGGTATTGCTTTCTTTATGGGTATTTGGGCTACAATCAGATCTCCATTGCTCTAGAAAACCAAGAGAAGACCACATTCACATGCCTTTATGTGACTTTCGCCTTCAAATGAATGCCATTTGGGTTGTGTAATGCTCTTGTGACCTTCCAGCGTTGCATGATGTTGATATTTTCTTATATAGTGGAGGACACTATTGAGGTATTTATGGATGATTTTTTGGTGGTAGGTAACTCATTTGATGGTTGTCTGATGCATCTGGCCGAGGTACTAAAACAGAGTGAAGAGTGCAATCTTGTGCTCAATTGGGAAAAGTGTCACTTCATGGTGAAAGAGGGGATAGTATTGGGTCATCAGATTTCTGAGAAGGGTATCGAGGTTGATAGAGCGAAAGTTAAGGTAATAGTAAAGATTCCACCACCTATCTCTGTTAAAGGTAGTAGAAGTTTTCTTGGGCATGCAAGCTTTTATCAGAGGTTTATCAAGGATTTCTCTAAAATTACACACCCATTGTGCAAACTGCTCGAAAAGGAGTGTAAATTTGAGTTTGATGATGCTTGTCTGAGAGCATTTGGAGAGTTGAAAGCAAAGCTAGTTTCCGCACCTCTCATTATTTCACCGGATTGGGGGCAACCGTTAGAAGTGATGTGTGATGCGAGTGGAATGGCGCTTGGTGTGGTATTGGGACAGAGGCAAGTAAAGATTCTACATCCTATTTATTATGCCAGCAAAGCTTTGAATGTGGCTCAAAAGAACTATACGGTGACTGAAAAAGAACTCCTTGTTGTGGTTTTTGCATTCGAGAAATTTTGATCCTACTTGCTTGGTACTAAGGTCATAATACATACTGATCATTCTGCATTGAGGTATCTGATGGCTAAAAAGGATGCAAAACCGAGGTTGATTAAATGGTTATTGTTGCTGCAAGAGTTTGATCTTGAGGTGAAAGATAGAAAGAGGACAGAGAATTAGGTTGCCGACCATTTGTCCAGATTGGATGAGGATATGATGCTCGAGTTAGGAGATGGGGATGAAATTAATGATGCATTCCCAGACGAACATGCATTGGCTGCCTCTTTTGATCTTATCCCTAGGTTCACATATTTTGCTAATTATTTGGCAAGCAATTTGGTTCCTTCGGATTTGTCATTTCACCAAAGGAAGAAGTTTATACATGATGTGAAAAAGTTCTTTTGGGATGAGCCATACTTGTTTCGTATTTGTGCTAATGGGATTATTCGTCGCTGTGTTCCCGAGGTTGAGATGATGAGTATACTAGAGGCGTGTCATTCATGGCCTTTTGGTGGGAATCATAGTGGTATAAGGACTACTCATAAAATCTTTCACTGTGGGTATTACTGGCCTACCATCTACCAAGATGCTCATGATTTCGCTAAGTCGTGTGACCATTTCCAAAGAGAAGGAGGAATTTTAAAGAAGCAAGAGCTACCTATGAATTCGATATTGGTGGTTGAGTTATTTGATGTGTGGGGCCTTGACTTCTTGGGTCCATTTGTGAGTTCACATGGGATGAAGTATATTCTTGTTGCGGTTGATTATGTGTTGAAATGGGTGGAAGCAATTGCGCTTTCAAACAATGAGGGTAAAAGTGACACCGCATTCCTCAAAAAGAGTATCTTCTCCAGATTTGGTACACCTAGGGCGATTATCAGCGATGGAGGTTCCCACTTTTGTAATAAATTGTTCAAGGTGTTGCTAGACAAAATATGGAGTCCGTCACAATGTAGCCACTCCTTACCATCCGTAATCTAGTGGGCAAGTTGAACTATCAAACAGAGAGATAAAGCAAATCCTTGCAAAGATTGTGAATGCCAATAGAATGGATTGGTCAAGGAGGCTTGATGATGATCTATGGGCCTATCGCACCGCATTAAAGACTCCCATAGGTATGTCCCCCTACCAACTTTTATATGGGAAGTCGTGCCATTTGCCGGTAGAGCTAGAGCATAAGGCTATGTGGGTGCTAAAGAAGTTGAATTTGGATTGGGGCGCCGCTTCGAGTCAAGAGTGAATGACATGAATGAGCTTGATGAGTTTCGCTTGAAACCTTATGAAAGTTCAGCCTTGTACAAGGATAAGATGAAGAAGTATCATGATCAAAAGATTGAAAAGCGTGAATTTGATGTGGGTGATCTGGTGCTTCTATTCAACTCAAGGTTGCGCTTGTTTCCGGGCAAGATCAAGTCCAAATGGACCAGACCATTCAAAGTCACTGAAGTGTTTACACATGGAGCGGTTGAGCTCGAGAACAAGGAGGGAACAAGGTTCAATGTGAACGGGCAAAGGATCAAAGTCTACATGGGGAAGTCGGAGAGTGTGCAAGAAATGATTAAGGCTTATTACCTTGATGAAGTCTGAGTAATCAAGGGGCTTGCATCATGCCGCGACATTAAATCAAGTGCTGCTTGGGAGGCAACCCAAGATGTACAATCTAGCCAACTATAGGTCTTTTTTTTCAATTTAGGAGTTTTCTTCTTTAATTTAAATATCTGTAACTCTTTAGGTAGGTTTTTTATTTTTGTACTAGTGTTGACTAGATATAGAATAGGGTATGTGTCTAAAAAGTGTCCAGAAAATGTAAAAATAAAGGCCTAACAGTTGCTACATGTGCAGGGATGAAAAGCAAAATCTGCAGAAATAGGTTGTGCAGAGGTCTACGGACCCCATCGACGGTCCATGGGTCCATCCACGGACCATGAATGGCATCCGTAGACCTCATGTAAGTTTTCTAAAAATCTAAGTGTCAGAGTGACCTACGGTCCGTAGGTCGACCCAAGGACTGTAGACGAGGTCTCGTGGCTCCAACCTAGGGTTTCTGGAGACCCGACCCAAACCCCCTTCTAATAAAAAACTCTTCACTTCAAATTCATCCCCCACTACCCAACCTCCCTCCTAACCATTTCTAACTCTCCAAATACCAAAATTCCCATATTAATTCCCCCACATCATTCTCATCTCCCATAATTCTCCTTTTCTCTCTTCCAAAATCACCCCATTTTCCCCTCACATCGATTTCTCGGTCCGGGTTTGGTGTCAAAGGGCTAGCAAAGGTCTAAGGAGTTCATTGCAATCATACACTCACCCACTTCGCTTACTTGTAAGGTAAAACGACTTCACCCTAACATTGAATTTCATTGTTCATTGTTTAAATCATTAAGTCACAAAGTGGATGTTGACCTTGAGTTGTTTATCTATTAATCACATGTTTAACTATAGTTAGAAACACCCTTGGGATGATAGAATGTGAATGTGTTGCTCATTTTAACCAAAATTTATCAGTTAATAGGTTGAATTGGATGTTTTGACTTAGGGTTCAGAGGTTTTGGTATGATAATCTGTAAAGTCTTGTGAAAATGGAACCCTAAGGATGATTAACTACCTAATAACTTGTTGAAATGCATGTGTAGGCATAATATGTTTGTATGTGTTGAAAGAAATGGCACACAAGTAAATCATCAGAAATCTGGCACAGAATTGACCCACGGTACCATGTCTACGGAATGTAGGTCATTCTACGGATCGTAGGTCAGGTCCATTGGGATTTTGGGTACTCTTACCTATGGAGGGGGACCTATGGAAGGTCCATCCACGGATCGTAGGTACCCATCGTGGGTTGGCAGTTCAACTATTGCCCAAAAAAATTTTGTTTTTCGTTTTGATTCGTTTCTTGTTCTAAAACTCTTCCAAGTGTTTTATTTGCTTTTTTTGGTACTAACTAAGCTTCTACATATACTATGTCCCCCAAGCAAGCTCCGACCTATGCCTCTAAGGGAAAATCAAAATTCGTCACTCCTTCGCGACGTATGATCATTGAGGAAGACATAGAGGACACTGAGTATGTCCCTCCCAACATCAGGACATCCCCTACTGCTCCTCGCACTACGAGGAACCATGCACAACTGGTGATTACCGATGTGGTCACTGCCCCCAGTGTGATGAAGGGGCCACGCCGATCAGATAACCAGCTGGCTCTAAGTCCGCATCTCGCTCCGTCTCTGGCTCCAGTTCTAATGGCATCACCGCCTCATCTTCTGAGGATGATAGTGCGGGTGACGTTCCAGTGCCCCAAATACTAATCCTGCACCAGTTGCTGATGAACCAAATCGATGGTGTGTGGAGGGTCAGTATCAGATATACAGAGATTCCCGCATGTTGAATGAGAAGGAAAAGATGGATTGACTAGTCACCGAGGAGCGTCGGGCTCTAACAGGTAGCCTGCACACTGCTCCAGTCATTAAGGGGTTCTTTCGCAGACACATGTGCGAGTGGATGGCCCGACCCCAGGCACATACAGTGAGGAGATAGTCAGGGAGTTCTATGCTTTCTATGCCGCCACTATTATAGGGTCAATATCCAAGAGGGCCAAGCCCACAACTCATCCTCCACTCGAGGCTACACTAGTTCAAGGGTTTCTGTGAGCATCTCCGAGACCACCCTCCGCAGGTTCATATATGGCCCGGATCAGACTCTTCCCATCAATACAACAGAGCTAGACTATCGCATGGGACTCATCCAGAGTGGGGCATTTTAGAGGAATGCCGGCAACGGGAGTCACTTATCAGATGGTTAGCACAACATCTTGCCATGGATGGAGAGCGAGAAGAGTGGGTTAGTACTCCGAGCATAGGCATCAGGAAGTCCACCTTAAATTTTTCTGCAAAATTCTTCTGGCTGCTGGTACGTAATAAGTTGTCCCCCACTCAGGCGGACAATGTGGTCACATGGGACCAGCGGTGATAGTTGCAGCAATGGTGGCGAGACTTGAGGTTGATTTTGTCCACATACTGATCGATGAGTGATATACCATGAGTTTATAGTATTTTTAATACATTTCACTTAAGAGTTGTGTGTGTCTAGGACCATTTTGTATTAGAACTAATGATTAATGTACTATATTTGAGGAAATAGACTTGGACAAGGCTGACAGAGACAACAGTTGAATTTCTGCAGAAGGAGCCATCTACGGAGGTGACCTACGAACCGTGGTCCTGTCACACTCCGTAGGTTGATATAGTAGATGGAGCATCAGGGAAGTCTTGACTAAGTGTGGAACCACAAAAGCCATTGACGGACTGTAGGTCAACCAAATAGCCGTCCCGCACGTCCATCATTTATATCAGAAAGTTTGAGTTCCAGTACCTGATGAAAGAGTCTAAGTGTGGAGCCACGAGAGGGGACCCATGGACCGTAGGTTGACCTACAGTCCATTCTGCAGGTCTGTCATTTGTATCTGGAAGTCGAAGGTTCCAAGCTTCTGAAAATTTATCTAAGTCCTAAGCTACGGAAGGGACTTACGGACTGTAGGTCGATCCACGGTCCGTAGGTCAGTCTCGTCGATTGAAGCCGCGTCCAACAGTTTATTTCCTTATTTCATTTCCTTTTTCTTTAGGACTATGTTTTCTATCAATAGGGTATGTAAACCTCATTTTTGGAGGTTAGCCACTATTGTTCAACTCTAGTTCTTGGTGTGTTCTTGGGAATTAACTTGCAAACATTAGCAATTTGATTTCCTAATTTCGGTTTATAAAGATTCTTGCTTTGAATTTCAATTGGAGATTACAGATTTCTTTTATTCATTACGTAAGTTCATGAATTCTTCATCTAACAATATGAATTGTGTTCCTGCTAGTATGGGTAACTAAATCCACAACTAGGGTTGTGAGAACCATGAGTGATTAACAAAGTATGAATAATAACCAAGTAAATCTTAAATAGTGTTGTTGCATTCATTGATAATTCTTTCGTCTAGAAATCTTTTTAACAGTTGCAAACGTTAGAACTCGCCTTGTTGCTACTTGCCGAACCAAGGAGGTAGTCAATAAGAAAAGAATTATCAACATAGATTTAGTGTGATACTATCTAATAGTCTAATGTCAATTGGTGCGAGGGTGAAAACTAAGACATACATTGATGTGATGTCTAATATAAGGTAAAGGTAAGGGTTAGTAAATTATACACACGTAGTCGAACCAAGGTGTGGGGTGAAATTCTCCATTTGCCGGACCAAGGATTTAGGGATCTATAACTTATCATCATTTTGCATGTAATACACTAGGAAAGGATTGCTATACTAGGATTACCACGTTATGAGCTTATGGGGAACACATACACCCTAGTTACTTTCTCTCATTGATAACAAATAAAGTTCGAATCTTGCTCACTTGCTCTCTAAACAACAATTAGTTATTTGTTACACAAAAACCCCCCATTTACTTACGTGTCTCGGAAATAACTTGACTTAACATATATATAATAGTGAGCTAAGTTTAAGTCTAAACCATATTCCTCGTGGGATCCACCCCAATCTACAAGTTGGGTTCTTTACTTGATAATGATTGCTTATACTTCTTTAGGGAGGTGTAATTTGAGCGTATCAAATTTTGGCGCCGCTGCCGGGGAATAAGGCTTTTACATTAAGTTTAACTACAGTATTGAACTTTAGTCAATTATTCCTAATAATACTTTTTATTTTGTTTTTTCTCTCTCAGGTTTCTACTCTAGTGTATGTCGTACACGGAGTCGAGGAGAACCATTGACCCCATACGATCCAGAGTTAAGCAGAACTTTGAGAAGAATGAATAATCAAGGGGTCCCAGCCAATCCAATCGGAGGAAATCTAGGTAATGGAGTTGAGTTGCAACCTCCTGGGATTGTTAACGAGAATTCTCAGGTTCATGGTGATAATATACTTGGAGACGCATTGAGGGTACATGCCCCACCAGAACCAAGGTTGCGAGATAACTATAGGGTCAACTTCAATACCGTTGAATCTGAAGGACCTATTGTTCTACCTCCTCTACCTCCAGGGAATACATTCGTGGTGACTAGCAGTCTGATGCAGATGCTTACAGCGAGGGGTTTGTTCTCTGGTTTGGTTTCGGAGGATCCACATGGGCACATGGCCAAGTTGAGGAGTGTTTGCAATAGTTGTGTGGGTTGACCGAAATTGGACATGGATGTCATTGGGTTGAGAGTATTCCTTCTATCATTGACCGGTGATGCTGCAGTGTGGTTTACTAAGCTCTCATATAACTCGATTCACACATGGGATCAATTGCATAGGGTGTTCATGGCAAAGTACTTCCCAATGTCAAAGAAGTTGAACCACAAAGATAAACTCAACAACTTCGTGGCACTACCTGGAGAGTCTGTGAGTATTTCATGGGATAGGTTCACTGCATTCATAAGAGGTGTTCTGAATCACCGCATTGGTGATGAGTCGCTGAAGGAATACTTCTACAGAGGACAGGATGACAATGGTAATGTTGTGCTTGATACTATTGCAGGAGGATCATATGGTGAGTGCACTTTTGAGGAGATCGCTGAGAAATTGGAGAAGATTTCTTTAAAAACTAAAGCATGGAGAACTGGAAAGTCAGACACTTAAAGAAACACTTTTGTAGTTCAATCTGTAACTAGTCAATTTGCCGATGACATTCGTGAGGAGATGGCTCAGCTGAGGACAGAACTTGGGTTGGTGTTAAAACATGTTAGTGGAGCCATGAGAGGGGACCCACGGACCGTAAGTCGACCTACGGTCTATTCTACAGGTCCGTCGTTTGCATCTGGAAGTTGAAGGTTCCAAGCTTCTGAAAATTTATCTAATTCCTGAGCTACGGAAGGGACCTACGGACAGTAGGTCGATCCACGGTCCGTAGGTCAGTCTCGTCGATTGAAGCCGCGTCTAGCAGTTTACTTCCTTATTTCATTTCCTTTTTGTTTAGGACTATGTTTTCTATAAATAGAGTATGTAAACCTCATTTTTGGAGGTTAGCCACTATTGTTCAACTCTAGTTCTTGGTGTGTTCTTGGGAATTAACTTGCGAACATTAGCAATTTGATTTCCTAATTTCGGTTTATAAATATTCTTGCTTTGAATTTCAATTGGAGACTACAGATTTCTTTTACTCATTACGTCGTAAGTTCATGAATTCTTCTTCTAACAATATGAATTGTGTTCTTGCTAGTATGGGTAACTAAATCCACAACTAGGGTTGTGGGAACCATGAGCGATTAACAAAGTATGAATAATAGCCAAGTAATTCTTGAATAGTGTTGTTGCATTCATTGATAATTCTTTCGTCTAGAAATATTTTTAACGGTTGCAAACGTTAAAACTCGCCTTGTTGCTACTTGCCAGACCAAGGAGGTAGTTAATAAGAAAAGAATTATCAACATAGATTTAGTGTGATACTATCTAATAGTCTAATGTCAATTGGTGCGAGGGTGAAGCCTAAGACATACATTGATGTGATGTCTAATATCAGGTAAAGGTAAGGGTTAGTAAATTATACACACATAGCCGAACCAAGGTGTGGGGTGAAATTCTCCATTTGCCGGACCAAGGATTTAGGGATATATAACTTATCATCACTTTGCATGTAATACACTAGGAAAATCTTCATTTTTAAAT
>JAJOOH010017970.1:0-16664 GCA_029582605.1 Solanum gracilifrons
ATATATATATATATATATATATATATATATATATATACACACACACACACAACATATTAAATAAAAGCAAGACATCTAAAAAAAGTAAAGAGTTTGACATTTTAAACGTGAAAGTCTATCATAGTCTTGAAAAGCCATATATTACATCAAAAGAAGGGGTCGGGACGTAACTCGTACACCACGTACAACATCTAAAACATAAAAGACACATGAATGCAATAAAGAAGACATGGCCTTTGGAACATGAGAACTCACCAACTCTTGATCTTCAAGTCACTAATGATCAACTAGCCATAAACGAAGGGAGAGGAATCTTGACGCCCTACATTAGTTAAATAATGTAGGAAAACGTATGCAATAGTACATGGAATGTAGGGGAATGAAATGAAACACAAAAAATGATCATAAGGGGACATAATTGAAAACATGATTTGCATGATCAAGCTAAACACAGAAAACTCATTTAAGAATAGTCGTAAATCATGACCATGGTCAATGCATCTTAAATCATAAGGAAAAATTCATAAAAAAATTTGGATGTAACTTAGTTCATTTTGTGAGATATTAGCTCTAACTGGAAATAGACCATGCGAGCTTCAACATGGAATCTGATGTAACTACCACTTCGAGAAGGGAGAGTGTACTTGCCAAGGCAGATTATATATTTGGATCCACTAGCTAGGCCATTTAAGGCAAACCTACAGGCGAACATAGTTTGGAACTAGAGGGTTCTACTAGAGTCTATCTTATTTAAGCCTCCACCTCAAAGTTCTCTCGGTGCTAAATAAATCCCAATGTAATAGTCATATTCATACACATATTATAATCCCTAAAAAAAATTATTAAGTTATTAATCTAAGTTAAAAATGTCATAGAGTAGCTCATTAAATATTGAATCAAGTCTAAGTGAGAAAACTTTTCACCAAGACATGATCCCTTAATATGTGAGAAAATATTTTCATAATTTCATTGATGCTCATCTAAAATAAGCCTACATCATAAAACATTCCTTTTCATAAATGATTCATAATTTAATGAAAACATCATGGATAGCTTCTTAACTTTTTTTTTCAAATTCATACAAATTAGGGTTTATAGTCAAATTATTATCAATGTATGGGTTTGAATGGAAATAATTTGATAGCATATAATTAAATCTAAATAATCATAATATGATTAGACTATTATGATTAACTCAAAAAATTAAATCCATATAAATAGGACCCATGAGGAATTGAATGGAAACCTAACCAATTTGATTGGAATTAAATTACAGAATTGAAGAATCTTTGGGGACTCAATGTGTGAATGGAACCCATTGATGAACTCCCTACATACTTTAATCTTGAATCCCTAAGAAATTGATGAATAAATGAGACTTGAACTTAAAGAACCCTAGCTTCTTTTTCCTTGATATAGAGATTGGATTTTAAAAAAAACCTTGGAGAAGATTTGGGGATTTGATTGAATGATAGAGTTGCGTAACTTTTAAAGGGTGAAGGGTAGTTATATGGTTTAGAATTAGGGTAAAACGATATAGTATAGGTATTAAATGCATAGGAAAAGACCCAAATACCCTTTAAAATTTACTGCAATATAGCCCTACGGTTGTGACCTATGGTTCCTAGGAATTTCTACGGCGCGCCCTGGTGAATCGTAAAAAAAAATTTAGAAACCCAATAATTCAATCATTTCCCACGAGACCATTCTACAGTCTGTCGAACTTTGTATGGTTCGTAGACCTCATCCGTATAACCCAAGTTTAATTCCAATATTTCACTAAGGTTGGAACAATTCTACAGAACCTGTCTACAGTCCGTAGAACCAACTACGACCCATCATTTCCTTCTGTTGGTATGAGGTCCTAAATTAAATCTCTTAATCAATCTTCCGAGTGCCATCTACAGCCCGTCAAAACTTCTACGACTCATCCTATCAAGTCATAGGTCAAATTCAGAAACTTTATTTTCAAAAATCCAATCTCAATGTCTACGACTTCCTTCCTACAACCTATAGGACTTACTAGGGACCATAGGTTGGACTCCTAGAACCTGGTTTAGTTAAATTTTTGCAGTTTTTCTTTCCTTTTTGACTTTCCAACTTCTCAGGTGTTAAAAATCATGAATAAGCATGTTTCACAATGACTACCATCTTATCTCTACCCTACCTCCTTTATTTGGACTTGAAATGGAAATGTGAGTGATCTCACACATGTGGACACTCTTATTAATTGTCAAGATTAGTTTTTATGTAGCTAAACCATTTTTCAGAAAGGATGTTAGAATAATTCAAACTTTCCTGTTTTCACTAGTAATAAACCATCCGTACAAAAATTACAAAAGGAGATAACTTGAAATGGATAGTGAAGAAAGAAAGTAAGTTTAATCACCTTGGGTTTGCCAGGGATAGAACAATATCACAACATCAAATTGATAGACCCATCGGTACTAGTTTCCGATGTAGCAACAAAACCCTATGGAAAAAAAGAGAAGAGACCCATAAAGTTAACTGACCCATTAGATCAACAAATCCTAAAACCCATCAGCATTCATCAATATAATAAAAAAAGCTACACAAGAATTACAGAGCAGAAAAAAAAATCCAAAGGGCACATCATACATGTGGGCGCTCCTCAGCAAGACGACCATGTGTGATTCCATCATCATACTAAAAATTTAAGTAAATCATTATAAATGGAATAATATAATGTATAATTTTATATGAATAATGTATGTAATCTTTCTTATGATTAGTAATAGTGTCCATAATTGGGGGTCGTTTGGTTTGAATACAAGTTATGAGGGGATAAGTTATGCGGGGATGAGTTATACTCGGATTAGTTATGCTGGGATTGGTTATGTTGATATTATTTCTTATTGATCGTTTGATTTGTTCTACTATTAATAATAACCATTGCATACATCCTAAAAATAAGTGGTTTGATTACAAAAATACCCTCTTAGCTTTTTGTATATACTTTTTTGTTATAGTTTTAGTTATTTATTCTTAAAAATAATACCTCCACCTTATTTAGTTTTTTTTTAATGTATAATAGGTATTAACCCCTGAAAAACTCACTTTTAGCTTTGGGAGACAAAGAGACGAAAAAAAGATATATTTTAACCCTTGAAAAATAAAAGAACAAAAAGAGGAGTTCCCTTACCATGATATTGAAGTAAAACCAGTAGCCCATTTTACTTTAATACCTCCACCTTTGAAGCATCCAAACAAATCCAGCAAAATGTTTGCCAATACTAAAAGCAACAGTGAAAGAAAACAAATCTAGCAAAATGTTTGCCAATACTAAAAGCAACAGTGCTCTTTCAACGGAAGGACATAATCAAAGGCTTTAAAGGGTAGTTTTGTCATTTGATAAGTTAATCCCATGACAAATTATGATGGGATTATTATACCACCCTTTGGGAGGGATAACTTATCCTAGTACTATTTATTAATCATGGGATAAGTTATCCCAAACTTCCCAACCAAATACAAAATTGAGTGCCACTAAATATTTATCCCATGACTATTTGTGTTTATCCTTCACACCAAACGACCCCTTAAAGTTATGAAATCAATATTCACTAACATTTGTACCTATTTATAATATATATCTTAGATAGCGATAACGTGATGTGACACTTCTCTATGACCTCCAATAACATTTATCTTTCTTCTCATTTTAAAACTTTTTTCTCCACTTAAAATCAATTGGGATGTGTAAAAATAAAATTCACTCTTAATATTTCTTAATTACGCCTATTAAAAGTACTCCACTTCCTACCTAGTAATTCATTGCTTAGTTATTGTTGTATTGTTGAAGATCCCACCTTTAATACAATATGGATAAATAAATATAAACATAAGTATAAAATATCAAGGTCATACTATATTGAGTTCTTTAAGTTAGGATATTATACTAATCAAATACTCCCTCTGTCCCAATTTATGTGACTTACTTTCCTTTTTTGTCAGTCCCAAAAAGAATGACACATTTCTATATTAAGTAACAATTTGACTATAAAATGTCTATTTTACCCTTAATGAAATGATTTATAGCCACACAAATTTCTATCATTCATTTTGGACCACAAATTTTAAAAGTCTTCCTTTGTTTCTTAAACTCCGTGCTGAGTCAAAGTACCTCACATAAAATGGGACGGAGGGAGTATTTGATTGGGGTGGGGGTGGGGGGAGGTGCTCCAATTCCACTGTACTATGAACTCACTTCACAACTACAAATCACACTTGAGTTTCAAAGAAGAGAATAATAGAAAACTGAGGAAATTCATAGTTTAAAATTTTGAGATAACCCGTTCATTTATATCCAACAAAGGGTGGTTATGAACATCTATTTATTTCACTTTATCATTAGTGTAACACCTCACAACTCTATTCTTAGAATCCGAATCTTTTGTCGTAAGTATATAAGCTTGAACCATGTGATATCCAGCTTATGCTTATGTATTAAGGTTCATTCCTTTGTTAAGGAAGTGTAGTGGAAGTGGTTTGAGGTCGTAAGAGACCTCTAGTAGTTAGTCGAGTTCAAAACCTTCCAACCGACGAAGTTCTTCGCATTAGTTCATGCAAGGGTCAACTGCATTAGGTGACCTGTGACTTATCAAATTAAAGGTGTATGAGTTTTATAATCAACAACACCGAGTTTACCTCATTTAGAGTTTGTATTATAAAAGTTATGACTAATTTAATAGAGACTAGCACAACATAGTTTTCAAAGTAATTAGCTACGGCCTTCGACCATAGAGTTTGAATTAGTACAAATAGTTTTTTTTACTGTTGTAGAGTGGGAAATGATAATGAATTTGGGTGGTTCTCTAGTTATTGATTTTTAGCCTTTAGTTCTGTCACGCCCCGAAGCTACCCCAAGGATGCGGACACGGGACCTAGGATCACAGTGACCCAAAGCTAACTTTGCTGGATATCATAAGCATACTAAATAAAATGAATTAGGAACGTACAGTGCGAAAGCTTAAAACATCATGAAAACTGAAAGGATGGGGAATACCCATACTAAGTCTGAATATATATAAAACTGAGAAGAGTTTAAGATACTAAAATAAAACTCAAGTGCTAAAACTGAATATAACTATGTCCGAAAATAACCTATAACTGACTAGAAGTGTTGGCACATGCCCTATCTAATTCTAGCAAAGACTGAAACTAAGACTAAAGGCAAAGGAAACATGTTTGTCGTCCTTAGAGAATGAGGACTCACCAGTGATACCGCTGAGCTGAAGATCGGGAACCGATCAATGCGTTATCTAGAAGCTGAGAGCCTGAACCTATATCACGAGAATATGGAGTGTAGAGTATGCATCAGTACTTGAAAGGTTATTGAGCATGCATGATAGAGTATAACTGAGGCCTCGATCCACAGACCTGGACCACGGTCCGTGGGTTTGTCCGTGGGTCATAACTTAGAGAACTTTTTGGGCTGATTCTGCGAAGGGCCGCAAGTGGCCATCCACGGACCACCAGAATGGACCGTTCACCCTATGGTCCGTAGGTGGCAACCGTGGGTTGCACCCGCAACTTTTGGAAATATGCTGGTTCGGTCTGTTTTAAGATATGGGGTGTTACATTATCTCCCCCTTGGGAACATTCGTCCTTGAATGAAGTAAAAACTAGTTGGATAGGGAGGGAAAGAGCTGCAAACCCTACAACTAATTTCTAGAAACTGATTTCTGACTGAACTATGTTCCTAGGACATGCAAAAACGCTAAAAATACAAGTACAAACTGAAGGAACATGATACTAAGACCGAATCTATGCATGAATGACTGTAAAATTGGAGAGGAGCTATTACCTCATAATGGAATCGGAGGAAAGAGATAAGGATACATGGCCTTCATGGCTGCTTCTGCTTCACAAGTAGCTCCGTCTACGGACTTACTCCTCCACAAAACCTTAACTGAAGCGATATCTTTGATTCTCAACCTTCGAACCTGACGATCAAGGATTTCAACTGGCACCTCTTTATAAGTGAGACTATCCTTCACAGCTACACTTTCAAAAGGTACAATAGATGCTGGATCACCCACACACTTCTTCAACAACGAAATTTGAAAAACTGAATGCATTGCTGCTAGTTCTGCTAGAAGCTCTAACCTATAAGCCACTTTACCAACTATTTACAAGATCTTGTAAGGGCCTACATACCTAGGACTGAGGGGCAAATGAGCGCATTATCATGTTCAAACAAGCCCTTAAGCAGGAAAACCCAGATTTTACCGATTTTCGTGTGCTAAAGTCCATGGATTTTTGGTGATACAGGATTCTAGAATTTTTGTTGCCAACATTTTTCATGGACGTCTGTTACGACCTTATTAATGCGTTAGTTGGTCCCGAGTGGTAAGCAAGCACAGTTCAAGTTCAAACGATCCCCAAAGCAGGAGAAACTAGATTTTACCAATTTTCTTGTGCTATAGTTCATGATTTTTGGTGATACATGATTCCAGAATTGGTTTTACCGAAATTTTTCATGGAACGTTCGTTACGACCTCATTAATGCTGTTAAATGGTCTCGAGGGGAAACAAGCGCATTTTCAAGTTCAAACGAGCCCCAAAGTAGGAAAAACCAAATTTTACCAAATGGATTCCAGAATTTTTAATATACGTCCGTTATAACCTTATTAATGGCGTCAATTGGTCCCAAGGGGTAAAAAAGTGTATTTTCAAATTCAAACGAGCCCTAAAGGAGGAAAAATCAAATTTTACTAAAATTCGTGTGCTATTGTCCAAATTTTTTCATGGAAGTCCATTACGACCTTATTAATGACATCAATTTGTCCCGAGGGGAAAACATGTGCATTTTTAAATTCAAACGAGCCACAAAGCAGGAAAAACCATATTTTACTGTTTTTCAAGTGAAATAGTCCATGGATTTTTTGTGATATAGGATTCCAGATTTTTTTTGCAAATTCTTTCATTGACATCTGTTAAGACCTTATTAATGTCGTCAGTTGGTCCTAAAGGGAAAACGGGCGCATTTAAAAGTTCAAACGAGCCCCAAAGCAGGATAAACTAGATTTTACTGATTTTTGTGTGCATAGTCCATGGATTTTGGGTGATATAGGATTCCAGAATTGTTTTTGCCAATTTTTTTCATAGATGTCTATTACAACCTTATTAATGGCGTCAGTTGGTCATGAGGGGAAAACAAGCGTCATTTAAAGTTCAAATGAGCCCTAAAGCAAGAAAAACTAGATCTTACCGAATTTCGTGTGCTATATATTTCATGGATTTTTGGTGATAGGATTCTGGAATTTCGTTTTGCCAAAATTTTTCATGGACGTCCGTTACGACCTTATTAATGGCGTCAATTGGTGCCGAGGGGCACACAAGCGCATTTTCAAGTTCAAACGAGTACCAAATCAGGAAAACCCAGATTTTACCAATTTGTATGTGCTAAAGTCCATGGATTTTTGGTAATACAGGATTCCAGAATTTTTGTTGCCGAACTTTTTCATGGACGTCCGTTACGACCTAATTAATGGCGTCAGTTGGTCCCGAGGGGCAAACCGGTTTCTTTTCAAGTTCAAACGGGACCTAAAGCAAGAAAAACCAGATCTTAACGAATTTGATGTGCTATATATTCCATGGATTTTTGGTGATAGGATTCCAAAATTTCTTTTTGTCTAAAATTTTCATGGACGTCTATTAGACCTTATTAATTGCGTCATTGGGTGCCGAGGGGTAAACAAGCGCATTTTCAAGTTCAAACGAATCCCAAAGTACGAAAATCCAGATTTTACAAATTTTCGTGTGCTAAAGTCAATGGAATTTTGATGATATAGGATTCCAAAATTTTTGTTGCCGAAATTTTGCATGGATGTCCGTTATGACCTTATTAATGGCTTTTGTTGGTGTTGAGGGGCAAACAGGCGCGTTTCAAGTTCAAACAAGCCCCAAAGCAGGAAAAACAGATTTTACCAATTTTCGTGTCTATAGTCCATGATTTTTGGTGATACATGATTCTGGAATTTTTTTGCTGAAATTTTTCATGGGACGTCCGTTACAACCTTATTATTGGTGTTAGTTAGTCCCGAGGGGCCAACAGGCTCATTTTCAAGTTCAAACGTGCTCCAAAGCAAGAAGACCCATATTTTAACGAATTTCGTGTATTATAGTCCATATCTTTTTGGTGCTTTGGAATTCTGGAATTTTTTTCGACAAAATTATCATGGACGTCTATTAGAACTTTATTTATGTCGTCAGTTGGTCGAAAAGGGCAAATGTGTGCATTTATAATTTCAAATGAGCCCCAAAGCAGGAAAAACCCGAGTTTACCAATTTTCATGTGCTATATTCCATGAATTTTTGGTGATACAACATTCCAGAATTTTTTTTTGCTGAAATTTTTTATGAATGGCATCAGTTGCTCCCCAGGGGAAACAGACGCATATTCATGTTGAAACAAGCCCCAAATCAAGAAAAACCATAGTTTACTGGTTTTCTTGTGCTATCCATGTCTTTTAGGTGATAAAGGATTCCATTTTCTTTTTTTGCCGAAATTTTTCCTGATTGTCTGTTACAACCTTATTAATGGCGTTAGTTGTTCTCGAGGGGCAACCGAGCGCATTATAAAGTTCAAACAAGCCCCAAAACAGGAAAAACCAGATTTTACCAATTTTCATGTGCTATATAGTCCATGAATTTTTGGTGATAAAAGTTTCCGTATTTTTTTTTGATGAAATTTTTCATGGACATCCGTTACAACCTTATTAATGGCGTTAGTTAGTCCCGAAGGAAAAACGGGGGCATTTATAAGTATATACGAGCCCAAAGCAGGAAAAACCAGATTTTATCGATTTTCATGTGCTGTAGTCCATAGATTTTTGGTGATAGGATACCAAAATTATTTTTAGCAATTTTTTTTCATGGATGTCTGTTACGACCGTATTAATGGCCTCAGTTGGTGTTGAGGGGCAAACGGGTGAATTATCAAGTTCAAACGAGCCCCAAAGTAGGAAATATCAGATTTTATCAATTGTCATGTGCTATAGTCTATGGAATTTTTGTAACAGAATTTCGGAATTTTTTTTGCCAATATTTTTCTTGGATGTGTGTTACTACCTTATTAATGGCGTCAGTTGGTTTCGAGGAGAAAACGGGCGCATTTTCAATTTTAAATGAGCCCCAAAGCAGGAAAAATCAGATTTTACCAATTTTCGTGTGCTAAAGTCCATGAATTTTTGGTAATACAAGATTCCAAAAAATACTTTTCCCAAATTTTTCATGGACGTTTGTTACAACCTTATTAATGGTTTCAGTTTATCGCGAGGGTCAAAAAGGTGCATTTTCAAGTTCAAACGTGCTCCAAAAAAGGAAAAACTAGATTTTACTGAATTTTGTGTTCTAAAGTCCATGGATTTTTGGTGATACAAGATTCTGAAATTTTTTTGCTGAATTTTTCATGGTCATCCGTCAGGACCTTATAAATGGTGTTAGTTGGTCTCGAGGGGAAAACAACCGCATTTTCTAGTTTAAACGAGCCCCAATGAAGGAAAAACCAGATTTTACTGATTTTCGTATTCTATATTCCATGGACTTTTGGTGATAAATCATTCCATAATTTCTTTTGCTGAAATTTTTCATTGACATTTGTTAGAACCTTATAAATTGTGTTAGCTAGTCTCGAAGGGCAATCAAGTGCATTGTCTAGTTCAAACTTTCCCCAAACTAGGAAAAACCATATTTTATCGATTTGCATGTGCTATAGTCTATCCATGTCTTTTTGGTGATACAAGATTCTGGAATTTTTTTTTACCAAAAATTTATGGACGTCTGTTAGAACCTTATTAATGGCATCAATTGGTCCCAAGGTAAAGCGGGTACATTTTCAAGTTCAAACGAGCCCCAAAGTAGGAAAAACCATATTTTACCAGTTTGCATGTGCTATAGTCCATGTCTTTTTGGTGATACAAGATTCCGGAATTTTTTTTGCCAAAATTTTCATGGACGTCTGTTAGAACCTTATTAATGGCGTCGATTGCTCCCAAGGGGGAAAGAGGTGCATTTTAAAGTTCAGATGAGCTCCAAAGCTAGAAAAAGCTAATTTTATTGATTTTCGTGTTCTATAGTCCATTTATTTTTGGTGATACAAGATTCTAGAATTTTTTTGCTTAAATTTTTTCATGGACGTCTGTTACAACCTTAATAATGGCGTTAGTTGGTCTCGAGTGGAAAACTGGTGCATATTCAAGTTCAAACGAGCCCCAAAGTAAGAAAAACCATATTTTACTAATTTTCTTGTGCAATATTCCATGTGTTTTTGGTGATACAGGATTCCAGAATTTTTTTTGACGAAAGTTTTCATGGACGTCTGTTAGAACCTTATTAAAGGCCTAAGTTGGTCCGGATGGGTAAACAGACGCATTTTCAAGTTCAAAGAACCCTAAAGCAGGAAAACCCAGATTTTACCAATTTTCGTGTGCTATAATACATTGATTTTTGGTAATACAAGATTCTGAAAAAAAATTTGCCGAAATTTTCCATGGATGTCAATTACAACCTTATTCATGGCACTAGTTAGTCCCGAGGGGCAAACAAAGCATTTTCAAGTTAAAATAACCCCGAAAGCAGGAAAAACCAGATTTTACCAATTTTCGTATGCTATAGTCCATGGATTTTTGGTGATAGGATTTCCAAATTTTTTTAGCCAAAATTTTTCATAGATGTATGTTACGACTTTATTAATGGCATCAGTTGGTCCTGAGGGGAAAACATGCGCATTTTCAAGTTCAAACGAGCCCCAAAGCCACAAAATTTTGATTCTACTGATTTTTGAGTGCTATAGTCCATGTATTTTTTTGATACATGATTCCAAAATATTTTTTGCCAAATTTCTTCATGGACATCCGTTACAACCTTATTAATGGCGTCAGTTGGTCTTGAGGGGTAAACAGGCGCATTCACAAATTCAAATGAACCCCAAAGAAAGAAAAACCCAATTTTACATATTTTCATCTGGTATATTCCATGGATTTTTGGTAATAGGATTTTGGATTTTTTTTGACGAAATTATTCATGGACATCCGTTACAACCTTATAAATGGCGTTAGTTGGTACCGAGGGGGGAAAACAGACGAATTTTTTAGTTCAAAGGAGCTCCAAAGCAGGAAAAACTAGATTTTATCAATTTTCGTGTGCTATAGTCCATTGATTTTTGGTGATATTGGATTTCGGAATTTTTTAGCCGATATTTTCATTGACATCCATTACGACCTTACTAATGGCGTTAGTTTGTCTCAGGCACACGTGCACATTTTCAAGTTCAAAAGAGCCCCAAAGAAGGAAAACCCAAATTTTTCCGATTTTTGTGTGCTTATAGTCCATGGATTTTTGGTGATAGGATTCTGGAATTTATTTTTCCAAAATTTTTCTTGGACTATATTACGACCTTATTAATAGCATCAGTTGTTCTCAAGGGGTAATCAGATGCATTTTTAAGTTCAAATGTTCCCAAAAGTAGGAAAAACTAGATTTTACCGATTTTCGTGTGCTATAAAAGTCCATGAATTTTTGGTGATATAGGATTCCAAAAATTTTTTTGCCAAAATTTTTCAGTGACGCTTGTTAAAACCTTTTTAAAGGCATCAATTGATCCCGAGGGGAAAACGGGCGCATTTTATCATTCAAACGAACCCCAAAGCAGGAAAAACAAGATGTTACCGATCTTCGTGTGCTATAGTGCATGGATTTTTGGTGATATATGATTCTAAATTATTTTTTTCCAAAATTTATCGAGAACGTTACGACCTTATTAATGGTGTCAGTTGGTCCTAAAGGGTACACGGGCGCATTTTCAAGTTCAAATGTGCCTAAAGCAGGAAAAACCATATTTTACCAATTTTTCGCGTGCTATAGTCCATGTCTTTATGGTGATACAAGATTTTGAAAAAAAAATTGCACAAATTTTCAAGGACTTCTGTTAGAACCTTATTAATGACTTTAGTTGATCCCGAGAGGCAAACAGGGGCATTTTCAAGTTTAAACGAACCCCAAAATAGGAAAAAACTGGATTTTACTGATTTTCGTGTGCTATAAGTCCATGGATTTTTGGTGATATAAGATTCCATAATTTTTTTGCTGAAGTTTTTCATGGACATCTGTAAAGACCTTATTAATGGCATCAATTGGTCCCGAGGAGCAATCGGGCGCATAATCAAGTTCAAACGAGCCCCAAAGTAGGAAAAAACATATTTTATCAATTTTCGTGTGCTATAGTCCATGGATTTTTGGTGATACACGATTCAGAATTTTTAATACCAAAATTTTTCATGGACGTCCGTTACAATCTTATTAATGGAGTCAATTTGTCCTGAGGGGCAAAGGTGTGCAATTTCAAATTCAATCGATCCCCAAAGCAGGAAAAATCATATTTTACCAATTTTTGTGTGCTACAGTCCATGTATTTTTTGTTGATACAAGATTTTGAAATTTTTGTTGTCAAAATTTTTCACGGACGTCCGTTAAGACCTTACTAATGGCGTCAAGTGGTCCCGATGGGCAAACATGGGCGTTTTATAGTTCAAAAAAGCCACAAAGCAGGAAAATCCAGAATTTACCGATTTTCGTGTGCTATAGTCCATGGATTTTTGGTGATTCAGGATTCCAAAAAAATTTCCAATTTTGTTTATGGGACGTCTGTTACGACTTTATGAATGGCGTCAGATGATTCTGAGGGGAAAACGAGCGCATTTTCAATTTCAAATGAGCCCCAAATTAGAGAAAACTAGATTTTACCCATTTTCGTGTATAGTCCATGGATTTTTGGTTATATAGGATTCAAGATTTTTTTTACCAAATTTTCCATGGACGTCCATTACGACCTTATTAATGGTGTCAGTTGGTCCCGAAGGGCAAACATGCACATTTTCAAGTTTAAACGAGTCCCAAAGCAGGAAAAACTAGATTTTTCTGATTTTTGTGTGTTATAGTCCATGAATTTTTGGTGAGAAGATTCCAGAATTATTTTTTCCGTAATATATCATGGACGTCAGTTATAACCTTATTAATGACGTCAATTGGTCCCGAAGAGCAAACGGGCGCATTTTCCATTTCAAATGAGCCCTAAAGCAGGAAAAACTAGATTTTATCGATATTTGTGTGCTTAAGTCCATGTAATTTTTGTGATAAAAGATTCTAGAATTTCTTTTGCCGAAATTTTTCATGGTCGTTCGTTACGACCTTATTAATAGCGTTTGTTCGTCCTGATTGGAAAATGGGTGCATTTTCTAGTTTAAATGAGCCCTAAAGAAAGAAAAACCAGATTTTACCAATATTCGTGTGTTGTAGTCCATGAATTTTTGGTGAGAAAGGATTCCAAATTTTTTTGCCAAATTTTTTCATGGGCTCCCGTTACAACCTTATTAATTGTGGCAATTGATCTCGAGGGGAAAACAGATGCATTTTCAAGTTCAAACGAGCCCAAAGTAGGAAAAACTAGATTTAACATATTTTCGTGTGCTATATAGTCCATGGATTTTTGGTAATAGGATTCTGAAAATTTTTATGCCAAAATTTTTCATGGATATATGTTACGACCTCATTAATGGTGTCAGTTGATCTAGAGGAGCAAACATGCGCATTTTCAAGTTCAAATCAGCCCCAAAGTAGGAAAAATTAGACTTTACCAATTTTTGTGTGCTATGGTTAATGGATTTTTGGTGATACATGATTCCAAAATTTTTCTGCTGAAATTATTTATGGACGTCCGTTACAGCCTTATTAAGGGCGTCAGTTGGTCTCGAAGGGAAAATAGGCACATTTTCAAGTTTAAAAGAGCCTCAATGTAAGAAAAACCAGTTTTTACCAATTTTCGTCTCCTATAATCCATGGATTTTTGGTGATAGAATTTTGGAATTGTTTTTGATGAAAATTTTAATGGACATGCGTTACGATCTTATTAATGGCGTTAGTTGGTCCCGAAGAGCAAACGAGCGCATTTTCAAGTTCAAACAAGCCCCAAAGAAAGAAAAAACCAGATTTTATCGATTTTTGTGTGCTATAGCCCATGTATTTTTTGTGGTACATGATTCTCAAAATTTTTTTGCCAAAATTTTTCATGGTTGTCCGTTTTGACCTTATTAATGGTGTCAAGTTATCTCGAGGGGTAAACAGGTGCATTTTCAACTTCAAAGGTCCCCAAAGAAGGTAAAACCAGATTTTACCGATTTTGTGTGCTATAGTCCATGGATTTTTGGTGATAGGATTCCGTAATTTTTTTCTGAAATTTTTCATGGACGTCTGTTACGACCTTATTAATGGCGTCAGTTGGTCCCGAGGGGAAAACAGGTCCATTTTCAAGTCCAAACGAGCCCTAAAGCAAGAAAAACAAGATTTAACTTATTTTCGTGTGTAATACTCCATGGATTTTTGGTGGTACAGGATTTAGGAATTTCGTTTTTGCTGAAATTTTTCATGGAACGTCCATTACGACCTTATTAATGGCTTCAGTTGGTCTAGGGGTAAACTGACACACTTTCAAGTTCAAACAAGCCCCAAAGCAAGAGAAACCAGATTTTACCTATTTTCGTGTGCTATATTCTATGGAATTCTGGTGATAGGATCCTAATTATTTTTGCCAATTTTTTTAATGGATGTCCGTTACGACCTTACTAATGGCTTTAGTTGATCTCGAGGAGCAAACGAACACATTTTCAAGTTCAAATGAGACCCAAAGAAGGAAAACCCAGTTTTTAACGATTTTTATCTGCTATAGTCTATGGATTATTTTTGACGACCCAGGGGTACACCCTAGATGTGACATGGTGTATAGAACCATGAAGGACTCGATGCAAGCCACTTAGCTCTTATAACATAAGAAATAGAACGATAAGGGTAAAACAATAGTCCAAGTCCAAAGCATTTTATATAAAGAAAAGCGGAAGTGTAAAACTCATGTCTCATCATAGCCATCTAATACAATCGAATGAAATTTGGGCCTAGCCCATACATCATGTCCAAAATGAGAAATACAAGAAAAAAATTAATATGATAAAATCCATCCTCGAACCATGAGGACTTACCAAGGTCGGGAAATCAAGTAAATCGAAGCTCTAGCCATGATATTGGGAGCCTTTTCTATCGGACCCTACATTTGGGAAAAATGTAGGCAAGAGTATGCGTTAGTACAAAACAATGTACCAAGTATGATAGATATGCATAAAAACATTTAAAACATGCAAAAAGGGACATTTCATTTCATGAAAATTGACCAAGTTAAAGCATAATATAAGAAGGTTAGAAAACATAAGTCATAAACAAGGCCAATGCAAGCTAACATCATTCTTTAAAACCTTTGAACACATATGAGATACTCCTTGAGTAACCTTAGTTCACTTTTTGTCTTGTTGTGGGAAAATTAACTTTAACCGACATAGAGACCATGTGAGCTATACCATGATCTCCCGGTGTCTCCCACACCAAAAAGGGTTGTTATACTTGCCTAAGGTAGAACCATGAACTTCTATCTTAAGTGGATCCACTAGCTAATCATCCCATAGTTTATGTGATAAAGAGATTGTTACTAGAAACCCGACCTCTACTAACGAGAGAGCTTCCATCTCAAGAGATTGCTTCTAGAAATCCGGCCTCTACTAAAGGAAGAGCTTGCATCTCATATCAATATTCACTCGGTGATAACCATAATTACCACAAAATAGTAATTTCTTACTTAATTTCATTATCCATTGAAAGGTGTCCTTGGACAACCAATCCAAGCTAGTTTCATTAGGATAGCTCTTACTCTTTGATTCAACTAGGTGAGAATATCCTTTCAACCTAAGAATTCATATTATGTGAGAAAACCACTCACATCATGCTAATATATGTTTATGAGAATAGCCTTTCACAACACAACATAAATAATCATCATTTGGCACTTTACTCCCAAAGCACCCTTGAACATTTTCATAAATTTCTTAAGATCATGCATCAACTCATACTTTGACCTTTCAAGGTTAAAAGTTTACTTGAAATCACCTAATATTGATTTCAAAGATAAGATAGGGATTATATCATAAATTCATGTGATTCTATCACTTCATGCATTAATTCATAAAACTCCTCTTTCATAATCAACAACCCACATCATATCACAATTTGGAAAACATGGTCATGGGTTCATAGGGGTAAACATCATTAAAGAATTGTAAATCATCAATTCATGCTTATTAAAACATAATTCAACCAATAAGATAAATAATCAAAAGAACTCATGGTAATTAAAGAAAACCCTAGCTAATTGGGGAATTCTACCATATGAAATAGAAGAATTTGGGGACTCCATGAATGAAAGAGATTCATGGATGAAAACTAACATACTTTAAGTTCAATTTCTAGCCTTTAATGGAGGAATTGAAACCTTGCATTGAAATCCCTCTTCCTCCTCCTCTTTCCTCCTCCTCCCCCTCCTTCTCTTCCTCCTCCTCCTCCTCTTCCTCCCCTTCCTCCTCCTTTTCCTCCTCTTCCTCCTCTTTTTCATCTTCCTCCTCCTCCTCCTCTTCCTCCTCTTCCTCTTAGTCCTCCTCCTCCTCCTCTTCTTCTTCCTCTTCTTATTCTTCTTCTTCTTCTTCTTCTTCTTCTTCTTCTTCTTCTTCTTCTTCTTCTTCTTCTTCTTCTTCTTCTTCTTCTTCTTC
>JAJOOH010017971.1:0-13912 GCA_029582605.1 Solanum gracilifrons
TATGTTACTTGCTTACAACCCCCCCCCCCCCCCTTTATTTACTTGTCTCGGAAATATTTTGACTAAACGGATATAATAGTGGGTTAAGTTTATAAGTACTAACCATATTCCTCGTGGGATCAACCCTAACCTATAAGTTTGGTTCTTTATTTGACAACGAGCGCTTATAATTCATTAGGGAGGTGTAATTTGAGCGTATCACACATACAGGATACTTCTTTTAGCATGCCTTAGTTCATTATTAGTATTTTCATTATTGGAATTAGCCTTAGCTGACATGAGACCATGGGAGCTATAATTAATCACCTGGTGTTACCCACATAGTAAAGGGTTGTCCTACTTTCCTAAGGTAGAACCATGGTTTCTTAGCTTAAGTGGGTCCACTAGATAAATATCCTATAGGGGCACGTAGTTTATGGGATAAGGAGATTGTTACTAGAAACCTGGACTTTCTATCAGGGGATGTTCCATCTCAAGAGATTGCTTCTAGAAACTCGGCCTTTTTATTTGGAGATATTCCATCCCAATACATTATCAACTCGGTGCTAAGCATAAATCCTATGGAGTATTTATTAAGTCTTAACTTAACTCATGTCTCATGGAAGGATGTCCAATCCAAATTAGTTCATTACGATAGCTCTTTAGATCATGCGTGAGAAAACCTTTCACCATCCATGTCTACATGTAAATCTTAGATTCAATTAGGTGATAAAGCCTTTCAACCTTATAATCTTCATTATGTAAGAAAACCTTTCACATCATGTTCATATGTGTTCATGTGAATGTCCTTTCAATCAATAAAACAACAATATCATAATCATTGACACGCTACTTTCAAAGTGTCCTTAAAGCATTTACATAGGTTTTATAAAAACAGGCATAATCTCATACCTTGCTCTTTCAAGGTTCAAAACCTACTTTCAATCATCACATTTAGAATTCAACCGTTAGACATGGATTTTATTATAATTCATGTGATTCCATCACTTCATGCATAAATTCATAAAATTTATCTTTCATCATCGAAGACCCACATCATAAAATCACAATTGGGAAATATGGAAATTTCATTGGTTCATGGGGGAACATCATAAAAACCATAAGGAATTGTCAAGTAATGTTTAATATAACTCAATTCAATCATATAAATCATGTTTGAAAGGAACCCATGACTTTTGAATCAAACCCTAACAATTGGGGATTTCTACCTTTTTGAAATTGGATATTTTGAAGGAACTCCTTGGATGGAAGGTATCCAGGGATGAAAGCTACCATACCTTAAGTACAAATGGTAGTATTCAATGGAGGAATTGGAATCCTATCTTGAAACCCTAGGTTGAATCTCATTCTTTTTCTTCAATCTTCTAGAGAGAGACATATTTTGAGAGGACGAACTTTGGAATTTATTTGGGTTTCGGAAATAATGACTTGAATGGATTAGTTTAATAGTTAAAATCACTTATATAGGGGTCCTAGGCTTAGGCAAAATGAGCTTTATTTTAATTAAAACCGTAATTACCCAATTAACCCTCACTTGCCAGTGCACTGTCCACCTTCACGAGAGTCACCACGAGCCGTGGCTCCCTCCGTGGGGATGGACCAGTAGCTAGGCAAGTGTCCTTTAGCCCCTAAAAATCTAAGGCACCACCACGGGCCTTCTTACGAGCCGTGAAGTGTTTCGTGTGGAGGAGGCTGTTTTGGGCAGCCTTGGCTTAGCCACTGCCTAGCCCACTACGAGCCACACAACAAGTTGTGTTCCTCACCACGAGTCATGGTGGTGGTCGTGGAAGGTTAGGCAGTATCCATGGAAGAATGGACTAGTCCTCTTCCTTGGCTCTTGCCCTGTTCTTTGGCTCTAACCCTCACACTTAGCCCTAGTTTAGTCTACTAGTTTCCGGGGTGTTACATTATCTCCCCCTTGGGAACATTCGTCATCGAATGATGTTCTAGACACCTTACGGAAGTAAAGACTCAAGACTAGCTGATGCAATCCAGATTACATCAGGACCGTTCACGCGGAGACAAGCTCGAGACCTTTACAAGATGCAAGGTTTGTTCATAAAGTTAGAGGTCCTTGAGCTCGTGTTGATGGCAAACAAAGGGTTCCATACCTTGAAGATTGCTTGGGGAGATGCTGCTACTTTTGGCGAGCAGGAACTAATCGACTCACCGCCCAATGGCTTGGGCTATAACCCCAGCTCACCTAAAGTTCCAGAACGTGGATAAAAACTAGAACGAAGAAGGATCCACCGCCGAACCTGTTGGCGCACCACCAAATCTACTAGGCGAGCCCGACTTCGCTCGCTCTTTATTCTTTCGGGTCAGTTTTCGGCCTTTTTCACCTAAAACTATCAATAGCTAGTTTGGGTTCATTTTTAGACTTAGATTATTTTGAATGTTGAAAACTTAAAACTCATGTTTGAGTGTAGAGAGCTTGGTAAAGCTTTTGTTGCCTATTGTTAAGAAACGTCTGTTGCTTAAGATATCAATTCCCTTAAGGTCGTCGTAAGAGTTGGGTTCTTCTTGTAGAATTAATGGATTGAGGTCATTGGGTTTAATATACCCTTTGGTTACTTTTTGTTTCCTCTTTTTGTGTCTATCTAGCTATCTTTGTTTCTTGTCTTTTGATTTCAACATTATATTGTGATTCCCTTTTGAAAATTACATCATTCGGTATCAGAGCTTGGATTAGATTCATTCTTACGATTCTAGTCTTGGGTTCTTTACAAAAAAAAAGTGTTCAAAATAATTTTTGAAGAAATTTCTAAAATGGGTTTTGTAGATTTGAGTCTTGTTTGTGTTTCTAAGGTTGGAATAGTGTTCTCCAACTCTATTTGAGTCTAGGACTGAGATTTGAGGGAGTTTGTTTCATTAATGAAGATTTTACCTTTGGAGACTTGAGAAAGCTTGAAGAAGGTACAAATGGGTTTTAAAATATGAAGGTTTTGGTTGGGAATTGAGAGCTAATAAGTATTGGGTGTTGTTCCCCATATCAAAAAGAGCTCGTATCTCAATTTTCGTGAAATTTTGAGCCAAAAATTTAGAGAGTTTAATTTTGGGTTTTCATCTTATTCTTGAAGTTCTTGAAGAACATTCAAATCTTCAAGGGAAGGAATATTCAAAAAGAAAGGGTTTGATTCTAATAGAAAAGAAAGAGAAAGTGTAAAAGTGTTTGTACAGAGGGTCATTTGCCAAAAAAGGTAAATACTAAAGGACAAGTGCGGGGAAGGGGGGGAACAGGGGACCAAGAAAGCTCAAAATTTGGAGGTTTGTAGGTGCAACAGTCGACCATTAGGCGAGCCCCGACTTAGCTCGCCTAGTCCATTCGGCGCCTAGCCCTTTGGGCAGGTTTGTTGCCGAATTGCCTTGCAAATCATGGGAGCTACTGTAAATTTTTGTGAGCTCAGTCTTATTCGCCGAGTCCAATTGGCGCATCGCCGAAATTCCACCCAGATCGCCAAGTTGCCTTGGAAGATTGTTGAGTTTGGCGATCCCATCTTCAAGTTGGAGAGCTAAACTTCACTCTTGACGAAGAAAACAGGTCATTTGGTGATCAAAAACTCAAGTTACACTCCTAATCTCAGGTTCTAATACCTATTTACTTTTCCTTTGATTCTTAAACGTTCGCAAGATTCCTAAACTGATTTTCAACTTGTAATTACTCTAATTGTTGACTATTGGTTCTTGAATTCTCTTCTTTGTTAGTCCTTTTTCTTTCCATGCTTTTATTCGTGTTTTTTACTTCGTAGTTAACATCTTGATTCAAGTCGTTTGCTTTAATTGAGTCGTCCGTCTTTCTTTAAACAAGAATCCATTCTGGCCAACAGTAGAAATTGATACCTTGTGATCGACCGAGTAGAAACAAGATTCAACATTAGCCGCGCCAATTTGAGAGACAATCAAATGTGTGTAAACACGAGTGATTGTGAGCTCATTTTTCTAAAGCTAACATTATTTGTTGTGTTTGCGAGTTGTCTTATTGCTAGGTACAATGGAAAGCGGAGGAGAAACACACGCACCAACCGGAGGTATTACCTTGGAATCTATAATGGAGGTGTTGAACAACATGGGAGTCAAATTGAAAAACGTGAGGGGTGATATAACAAGGATGGAAGATAGATTGATCAATATGGAAGGTCGGGTTAACTCTACCAATTTTACACCACAAGCTACTTTTCGTGCTTCCACAAGTAGGCATGATCACACTAATTCTCCTACTATCACACCCCGAACTCTCCAGCAAACCTTGACCCAACACTAATCCAATTTGGTTCAAATAGCCAAAGTACCAATCGACCTTTCCATTTCCTGCTTAGTCAAGAAGCTCCACCAAATCAAAGTCGACCTTACCAAACACCACTTAACCAAAATATTCCCTAACAAAGGCCACAACCACAACCAAATACCGTGAATGAGGTGAGGAATGATGACTACCAGGGAGGAGATGAAGGTGAAGGTGAGGAAGCGCCATGCAATGAGTCTTCAAGGAATCGACCAAGAGGCCAAATGTTGCAAGGATATCCAAGAGGTAGATTGGATCTGATGCCATATGGTATGAGGCAATATGGATACCACTCTCAAGGTGGAGAACAACAGGAAGTCTATGTCAAATTAAGTATTTTTTTTCAATAAGCTAGGGAAGAACATGGTAACTGCTTCAAGGAGAACATCAAAGAGGTTACTACCACAATGACCAAGGTGGCCATGGAGGACGAGATATTGGTATAAACTCTATCAAAACTACTCTTCCATCATTCAAAGAGGAATGCAATTCTGATGCTTATCTAGAATGGAAGTCGCATTGTGACCGGATCTTCCAAGTCAATGACTTGATGAAGGTCAAAATGAGTTGTTACACTACTGCTCAATTTGAAAGGTATGATGTTACATGGTGGGAATATATGAAGAAGTATCACTTAGTCATTCAAGAAGTTCATCCTCCACCATGGATCTAATTAATAAGATTGCTGAGAGTCAAGTATGTGCCGAAGAGATTTTGCCAAGGGTTACTTGCCAAATTGTACAACTTAAGGCAAGGAAGCAAAAGTGTTGAAGCCTACAATTATGAGTTCCAAAACATGATCACGAATCTAGAATATGAAGAGAATGAAGAACATGCCATTATCCGCTTCAAAGTAGGATTGAACAATGAGATTTCTTCTATGATGACCATTCATAGGTTTGATACCTTCAACCTGTCTTTGAAGCAACCAATGAGATAGAGATGGAACTCAAGGAGGAGAAAGTATGTAATTCCAAGGGTAGTTCAACTTCAAATTCTTGGATCAAGAACAAAGGGGGAGCTCAAACATCGTCGGATTGGAACAAAGGTAAGGATTTCAAGAAGCCTTATGAGAAGAAGCCCTTCAAAGGAAGCACTCCAAAGTACCCACAAACACGAGAAGGTAATAATGACCCAACCAAATTTCCTAAATGCGTTCAATGTCACAAATGTAGAGGATGGGATAATATGATGTGCGAATGTCCCAATCGGTTGAATGTTCTAATTCAAGGAGGGGAAATTTATCTTGATGAAGAGGAATAGAAAGAAGAGGATTGTGAAGAACATCCTTAAGAGGAGGGTAGGTTTGAAGGCGAGGAAAATGAGGAACAAAGTCCTTGTGGGGGAAAAGATGTCGCTGTTCCTAATGGATTGATGAGGAAGATTCAAATTGACAAAGCTTGGACTCAAGAAGGAGATTATATTGTTTCAATCTATGTGGTGAGGTGAGTGATGATTAGCAGAGCCTTGGATGATCCAAGACAAAGAGAGAAACTTTTTCACTCCAAGTGTCTTGTCAAAAATAATGTGTGTTCCTTGATCATTGATTGTGGGAGTTATCCAAATGTTGCTAGTACCACTTTAGTGGAATTCTTGAAACTTCCTACCACTAAAAATGCTACCCCTTACAAGCTTCAATGGTTGGGTGAGTGTGGATAATTAAGGGTTCATCCAGAAGTGTTAATCAAGCTCAAGTTGAAAAGTACTAAGATGTGGTCTTATGTGACGTAGTCCCATTGCAAGCATGTCATGTATTACTTGGGAGGCCTTGGCAATATGATCGTTCAATCAAACATAATGGGAGGACCAACAAGTATTCATTTGTGTTGGATGATCATACGTATGACATTCACCCTATGTCACCCTCTTAAGTTAATGAAGTGTATCAAAGGATGAGTGAGTTGAGGGAAAAGAGGAAAAGTGAGGAAGAATATGTGGAGGCCGAGTGCAATAAAGAGGAGGAGAGGAGGAAGTTGAACGGAAAGGCCTAAGTATTGTTGGCTAATTATAAAGATATAAGGGAGGAAATTGAGTCCAAGAGTTCTTTGATCCTTTTCACATATAGGGATCATGTTTTACAAACTATCAAATCTCATTCGTCTCTCCCCAATTCTATTTCCTTTCATTTGAAGGATTATCATGATGTCTTCCCAAAGGAGCTTCCAAGTGGATTCCCCCCTGTCAAGGTAAATGAACACCAAATTGATTTTGTGTCGGGTTAACAATTGCCAAACAAGCCGGCATATAAAAGCAATCTGGAGGACACTAAGAAGCTACAAAGGCAAGTTTAGGAACTTCTCAACAAGGGTTATGTGGAGGAGGGCATGAGTCCATGTGTCGTACTGGTTCTATTAGTTCAAAAAAATGATGGAACATAGCGCATGTGTGTTGATTGTTGATCCATCAACAAGATTACGGTAACGTATCATCATTCTATCCCTAGGTTAGATGATATGATTGATAAATTGAATGGATCTTGTGTGTTTTCAAAGATTGATCTTAGGGGTGGTTATCATCAAATCCAGATGAACCCCATTGATGAATGAAAAACTGCTAATGCGCCTAGTACTTTTAAGCGTCTCTTGAATTATCTGATGAAACCCTTTATAGGGAAATTTATGGTTGTCCATTTTAATGATATCTTGATTTATAGAAAAACCATGCATGATCATTTTGAGCATTTGAGGTGTGTGTTTGATGTGCTTAGGAAAGAACAACTTTATGAGAATCTTGATAAGTGTTCATTTTATGTTGATGAAGTTGTTTTCTTAGGCATTGTGGTAAGTTCAAGAGGGATTAAGGTTGATGAATCTAAAATAGACGCTATTAAGAATAAGCCAATTCCAAAATCCATAAGCGATCTTAGAAGCTTTCATGGGTTGGCTAGTTTTTATAGGTGGTTTGTCAAAGGTTTTAGTACCATAGAAGCCCCCTTCACCAAGGTAATCCGAAAGGATAAACCTTTCAAGTGGGGAGAGGAACAAGCCAAAGCTTTTGAGGCTTCAAAATCCATGCTTAGTTGCACCCCTTTGTTGGAATTACCTGATTTTGATAAAATGTTTGAAGTGGAATGTGATGCTAGTAAAGTAGGCATTGGAGCCGTCTTAATGCAAGAACAAAAGCCGATTGAATCTTGTGATACTTTGAATTATTCCACTTATGATATTGAATTGTATGCCTTTATTAGGGCTTTGGGTAATTGGAAACACTACTTGTGGCCCAAGGAATTTGTCATTAGGACTGACCATGAGGCCCTAAAGCATATTCGGGCCCAGGGAAAGTTGAACAAGAAGCCTGCCAAATGGATTGTATTCCTTGAAACATTCCCTTATGTAATGCAATACAAAAATGGAAAGGAAAATGTGGTGGACGATGCTTTATCTAGAAAACATGTGTTGATAAATACTTTGTCTTCTAAGTTGATTAGTTTTGAATTTTTGAAGGGATTATATCCCAAGGATACCGTGTTTGCTCAAATCTTCAAAGATTGTGAGGAATTGGAGAGGGAAAGGTGGATGAGGGATAGATCTTCTACTCCCTATTCCAAGTTGATGGTTTCATTTTCAAAGACAAGAGACTTTGTGTGCCTATGAGCTCTTGGAGAAAACTATTTGTGAGGGAGGCATATGATGGGGGATTAATGGGTCATACTTGTATTGACAAAACAAAGGGAATTCTTGAGGAACAATTATATTGGCCTAAAATGCATAAGGATGCGGTTTTAATTTGTGGGCAATGTGTTGAATGTCGATTACTAAGTCACGCCTCCTTTCCCATGGTATATACACTCCACTCCACACCCCTCAAAGACCATGGCTTGATATGATTTCTTTTAGGGTTTACCAAGGACCAAAAGAGGTAGAGATAGCATATTTGTTGTTGTTGATCGATTTTCAAAGATGGCTAATTTGATTCCATGTTATAAATGTGATGATTCTTCCAATGTGGCATCTCTGTTTGTTGAGCATGTTGTTAAATTGCATGGAATTCCTCAAAACATTGTAAGTGATAGGGATCCAAAATTCCTTAGTCACTTTTGGAAGGAATTGTGGGGTAGACTTGGTACCAAATTGTTGTTTTCAACTTCTTGTTACCCACAAACCAATGGCTAAACTGAAGTTGTGAATAGAACCTTGGGTTCTATGCTTCGTGCCGTGGTGCATGGAAAGTTTGCCTCATGGGAGGAACAATTTCCTTTAGTTGAATTTTCTTATAATAGAGTTATTCATAGAACTTTTGGTATGACTCCTTTTGAAGTGGTTTATGGTTTTAACCCCCTAGCCCTTTTAGATGTCACTCATCTATCTTATAATATTGTGCTAGGCTTATATGGGAGCAAGAGAGCTGAAGCAATGAAGAAGCTTCATCAAAAGGCACGGCTGTATTTATAGAAGAAGAACCAAGAAGTAGCCAAAAAGGCTAACAAGGGTCGCAAGAGGGTTGTGTTTGAACTAGGTGATTGGGTGTGGGTACATTTTCGCAAGGAGCGATTCACCACTCATCACAAGATGAAATTGATGCGAAGAAGTGATGGATGATTTCCAGTGCTTGAAAGACTCAACAACAATGCCTACAAGGTTTACCTTCCTCCGGAGTATCAAGTTCTCAACACTTTCAATGTGTGCAACCTGTCACCATTCCCAATTGTTGATGATGATTATCCGTCGAATTTAAGGAAAAATTCTTTTCAAGAAGGACATAATGATGCAATCCGGATTACATCAAGACTGTTCACGTGAAGTCAAGATCAAGACATTCACAGTATGCAAGGTTTATTCATGAAGTTAGAGGTCCTTGAGCTTTTGTTGATGGCAAACAAAGGGTTCCATGCCTTGAAGATTGCTTGGGGAGATGCTGCTACTTTTAGCAAGCAGGAACCAGTCGGCGCACCACCCAATGGCTAGGCGATGACCCTAGCTAGCTTAAAGTTCTAGAACGTGGCTAAAAACTAGAACCAAGCAGGAACGACCACCGAACCAGTTGGTGCACCACTGAGTCTACTAGGCGAGCCCGACTTGGCTCGCCCTTTATCCTTCCGGGTCCCTTTTGGCCTTTTCTACCTAAAACTATAAATAGCTAGTTTGGGTTCATTTTAGACTTAGATTATTTTGAATGTTGAAAACTAAAAACTCATGTTTGAGTGTTGAGAGCTTGGTAAAGCTTTTGTTGCCTATTGTTTAGAAACGTCGGTTTCTTGGGATATCGATTCCCTTGAGGTGTTCGTAAGAGTTAGGTGCTTCTTGTAGGATTAACGGATTGAGGTCATTGGATTTAATATACCCTTTGTGTTGCTTTTTGTTTCCTATTTTTGTGTCTATCTAGTTATCTTTATTTCTTGTCTTTCGATTTCCGTATTATATTGTGATTCCCTTTGGAGAATTACATCACTAGCATCATGCATGCAACATCATAAAAATGTATAAAACAAAGGAGGAAACATCAACTCCAAACTAATCCTATTCAATGCATCACAAGGAAGTAGGAACTACATCTAACTACCCATAATGCATGAAATTTCAATTTTTTTATCATCTTTAAGGAGTAGTAACTACCTTCTCCATGTTCAAAGGAATTCTCAACATAATCTCATGGAGCCAATATGGAATTTACTCTCAAAAAGTATAACTAAAGCATGTTCAACAACTCATCTCATGAAGTATATAGGCAACTCATACTTAATGCACAACAACATGAGGAAAATTAATCATGTAACTCATTTTCTTTCCAAACATAAGCTTTCATGAACATGCATAACTTAAGGAGATCATGGAACACATAAAACACACATGACTCCAAATCATAGAACAAACGAAGAGGAACTCATTACCTCAAGCTAGAGTAGGAGTAGAAGGAAAGAGATGAGGATATCGGGACATCATATCGGCATCGGCCTCCCAAGTAGCACCATCTACTAAATGCTTTCTCCACAATACTTTTACGCATGCAACTTCCTTATTTCTCAACTTCTAAACTTGTCGGTCCAAAATCTCAATCAAAACTTTCTCATAAGAAAGACTTTCATCAACTTCCAACCCTTATAGGGATACTATGGATTTCGTATCTCCAACACACTTCTTAAGCATAGAGACATGGAAAACCAGATGCACCGATGCTAACTCACTTGGCAAATTTAACTCATAGGCAACCTTACCAAAACGTCTAAAAATTTGGTATAGACCTACATACCGGGGACTAAGTTTTCCCTTCTTGACAAACCTCATCACACCTTTCATGGGTGAGATTTTCAAATATACCCAATCGTTAACCTCTAATTCGAGATCCCTGCTCCTCACATTGGCATAAGACTTTTGCTAACTTTGAGTCGTTCTCAACCTCTCTTTAATGAGTCAAACTTTCTCAATGGCCTCGTGAACTAATTCGGGAGTTATTAGGGCAACTTCACCCATCTCAGACCAACTAATAGGATATCTACACCTCTTACATTACAAGGCCTCTAATGGAGCCATACCGACACTTGAGTGATAACTATTATTGTAGGCAAACTATATCAATTGCAAATGGTCATCCCAATTATCCTTAAAATCAATCACACAATCCCTTAACATGACTTCCAATATTTGGATAGTACGCTCCGCTTGCCCATCGGTCTGGGGATGAAAAGTCGTGCTAAGCTTGACCTTAGTGCCAAGACCCTTTTGGAATGACTTCCAAAATTGAGAAGTGAATTACGTACCACGATCAAAAATAATGGACAAAGACCCTCCATGTAGCCTTACCATTTCTCTCAAGTACAAATTGGAATAGTCCTCCGAGTAGGTAGCTTTGACGGGAAGGAAATTAGTTGATTTGTTCATCCGATCTACTATAACCCAAATATAGTCATGTTGTCGCCGGGTGCGAGGCAAATCAACTATAAAGTCTATACTCAAGTCTTCCCACTTCCAAGTAGGAATATCAATGTGTTGGGAAAAACCTCTCGGTCTTAGATGCTCAACTTTCACTTATTGACAATTAGGAAACTTGGCCACAAATTCTGCAATATTTTTATTCATCCCATTAAACCAATAAACTTCCCGTAAATCACGGTACATCTTGGTGGCTCCCGGGTGAATAGAATACCGAGAACTATGGGCTTCCATTAGGATTTGTTCCCTCAAGTTATCAACATTTGGAACACATACACGACCTTGATATATAATCACACCATCTCCCCCTTGGGGTTTTTTGTGTGTTTTTTGGTTTAGGGTTTACAGATTTTTAGGATTTCAGATTTAGAGCCTAGGGTTTTGTATAGGGTTTAAATGGGTTTTATTGTTTATTATATGGTTCATAGGATTTAGAGTTTCTTAAGGTTTAGGGTTTAGAGTTTCTTAGGGTTTTAGGTTTAGGATTTACCGTTTTAGGTTAGGGTTTAGGGCTTAGGCTTTTTTTAGGTTTATGGTTTTAGGTTAAGGGTTTTAAATAGGTTTTTGGGATTTTTAAAAGGTTTTTCTAGGTTTAGGGTTTAGGGCTTAGGTTTTTTTTAGTGTTTTTAAGGATTTACCATATACGATTTAGGGCTTAATAAGGTTTAGAGCTTAGTGTTTTTTAGGTTTAGGTGTTCTATTTTTTAGGGTTTAGGGTTTAGGATTTTTTTGTGTTTTTTAGGTTTAGGGTTACAGATTTTTAGGATTTAGGGTTTAATGCATATAATTTTGTAGGGGTTTTAAATGGGTTTTAGGGTTTACAGGATTTAGGGTTTCAGGTTTCTTAGGGTTTTAGGTTTACGATTTTGGGGTTTTAAGTTACGGTTTATGGTGTAGGTCTTAGGGTTTTTTAGTTTTAGGGTTTTATCTAGCGTTTTAGGCATTAGGGCTTTGGGTTTTTTAGGTTGAGATTTTTTAGGGTTTTATAGGTTAAGGGTATACAGATTTTTAGGATATAAGGTTTAGAGCTTAGGGTTTTGTAGGGGTTTTAAATGGTTCTTAGGGTTTATTTTAAGGTTTATAGGATTTAGTCTTAAGGTTTAGAGTTTAGGGTTTTATAAGATTTTAGGTTTATGATTTAGGGTTTTGGGTTTACGACTTAAGGTTTTTTTAGGTTTAGGGTTTTAGGTTATTGGTTTTATCTAAGTTTTTAGGGCTTAGGGCTTTGGGTTTAAAGGGTTAAGGTTATTTAGGGTTTTACAGGTTTAGGGTTTAGGGCTTAGGGGTTTTTTGTTTTTTTTTAGGGTTAAGCGTATACGATTAAGGGCTTTATATCGTTTAGAGCTTAGTATTTTTTAGCTTTAGGGGTTTTTGGATTCTTTAGGATTTTTAAGGGTTGAGTGTTTCTTAGGGTTTAGGGTTTAGGGTATTTTTGTATTTTTTTAGCTTTAGGGTTTACAAATTATTAGGATTTAGGGTTTAGAGCTTAGGGTTTTATAGGGATTTTAAATGGTTGTTGGGGTTTATTTTAGGGTTTATATAATATAGGGTTTCTTAAGTTTTAGTATTTAGGGTTTCTTAAGGTTTAGTATTTAGGGTTTCTTAGTATTTTAGGTTTAGGATTTAGGGTTTTAGGTTATTGTTTGGGGTTTAGGGCTTAAGGTTTTTTTTATGTTTAGGGTTTTAGGTTAAAGGTTTTATATAGGTTTTTAGGGTTTAGGGCTTTGGATTTTTTTGGTTAAAGTTATTTAGGATTTTATAGTTTTAGGGTTTAGGACATACGATTTTTTTGTGTTTTTTAGGGTTTAGCATATACGATATAGGGCTTTATACAGTTTTGAGCTTAGAGTTCTTTAGGTTTAGGGTTTACATATTTTTAGGATTTAGGGTTTAGACCTAAGGGTTATGTAGGGGTATTAAATGGTTATTAGGGTTTATCGGACTTAATGTTTCATAAGGTTTCGGTTTTATCGGACTTAGTGTTTCATAAGGTTTAGGGTTTAGGATTTCTTATGGTTTAAGGTGTAGGATTTAGGGTTTTAGGTTAGTGTTTGAGGCTTTAGGGCTTAGGGTATTTTTTTAGGTTGAAGGTTTTAGGTTAGGGTTTAGGCTTTATGGTTTTATTAGGTTTAGGGTTTTAGGTTAAGGGTTTTATCTAGGTTTTTAGGGTTTTGGTTTATTGCTTAGGGTTTTGTAGGGGTTTTAAATAGGTTTTAAGGTTTATTTTAGGGTTTATAGGTTTTAAGGTTTATTTTAGGGTTTATAGGATTTAGGGTTTCTTAAGGTTTAGTGTTTAAGATTTTTCGTTTATGATTTAGGGTTTTAGGTTAGGGTTTAGGGTTTAGGGCTTAGGGTTTTTTTGGGTTTAGGGTTTTAGGTTAAGGGTTTTATCAAGGTTTTTAGGGTTTAGGGCTTTGGTTTTGTGGGTTATGGTTTTTAGGGTTTTATAGGTTTATGGTTTAGGGCTTCAATTTATTTATTTTTTGTGTTTTTTAGAGTTTAAAATATATGATTTAGGGCTTTAAAGGGTTTAAAGCTTAGTATTTTTTAGGTTTAAGGGTTTTACGCTTTTTATGGTGTTTAAAGTGTTTTGTAGGGATTTTTAGGGTCTAGAGGTTAGAGTTTTGTAGGGGATTTAAATGGTTTTTAGGGTTTTATTTTAGGATTTAGGGTTTCTTAAGGTTTAGAATTTAGGGTTTCATAGGGTTTTAGTTTTAGGATTTAGAGTTTTAGGTTTTTTTTTTTTTTTTTTTTTTTTTTTTTT
>JAJOOH010017973.1:0-16866 GCA_029582605.1 Solanum gracilifrons
TATCAAGTTACGAATAAAATAACTTTAATAACTCTGAAACTAATGCTATAACCTATACAACATGCTATATAACTTAACTCCTTTGGTTGATAGTAGGACTTTTTGGGGTGTGGGGATTTAAAATAAAGAAAATAGAGAAAAACTGCAGAAATAGTATTTTATTCAAAGTATTCTTCTATCACCTGTTTCTCCATCCATTAAGATCTGATACTGGAGTATATTTTTCTGAAGTGATAGTTATTAAAAAAAAGCATCAAAAACATGCTATTACTTCATACTTTAAGTGTTGTTGTGTGATTCTTCTATGGTCTTATCTGGTCTTATCGTAAGAGACAGTAATATAGAAGTAAGATTTAATTTCAAGCATCATTGTAGATTCCAAATATATTGGGATTCATATTAGGTAAGCTTTATTTTCAAGCATCATTGTAGATTCCAAATATATTGGGATTCATATTAGGTGTACTGCAACATTTGAAAGATAATACATCTTTACATGAGTATAATGGCTTTACTTGAGTATTTAAAAAGCTCATGAACAGATCTTGGCTAATTAAGAACCTGAAAAATGCACACTATAATTATTTTACATGTTTCATTCAAAATCAACAAAATACAAAAGTTTAGATTCGATCTCTGACAAACATATTATCAAATACATTAGGTGGTGCATTATCCACCTCAAATTAATTGTTAATCCACACAAAATCTATCAAAAAGACATAATGCATGTCGAAATCAGGAACCACTGCTAACATGCATATAAAACTTCTAGTAGACATATTGTTATCAAAGGAATTATCTCTCTAATTTATTATGATGATGCATCTTCCAGTGATTGCACAATATATAGAAATATAGTGAAAAATCTATGAAGAAAGAAACATAACAAAATATTGTTAGTGCTATCAGGCATATTATCGAATACCTTGAATGTGCAAAGTGCCATAGCATAGAGAAGTAGTGAAATATGAAATTCATTTGCCAAAATTTCTCCAAATATTAACCCCTGCAAAAGAAGTAGATTAGGAACAATATAAAGGCATGCAAAAAGTCTTCGAAAAACAGAGAAATTCAAGCCAGAGAAGAAGAAAGCATATGAAAAATTTAACATTCAATCAGGAAAAAAGTGTGTTGAGATGGATGAACAATGCAAACCCAGGAAAATTACCTTCGAATGAGGAAGAGGTGGACTGATTCCTTGTAGAAATTATAGAGAAATTTATTAGTTTCTGGAATGATCAAAAAATGGTAATTGAAGGCCAAACACGTGTTATACATAGTACAGATAGAGTAATTTTGCCCTTGTTCGTCCTCCCAAACTCCCATTTCTAAATAGGACTAGATGAAGGAGGCCCGTGATAAGCACGGGCCCAATAGTCAAATTAATATTGAAGCAACTATGGAGTTATTATGCTTGTAAAACTATTAATATTAATGAATCAAGGGTGATGGCTTCTGCAAAAGATGGTTAATATCATATACTATTAGAAATATTCAGAATATGTACAACAAACACCAGTATGGTGTTGACTTGAATGATCAGCAAATACTAACTAATGTAATACACCCAAATAATATAACAGATGTTTCAATTTTGACATATTAGATTACTATGTCATTGTTTATCATATGTAAAGGACGTCGGAGTTCTCTTCTTAGTAGCTAATCTTCTGCATTAAAAAAACCATAGCATAGGGAGTTGTTGGGGGTTCCTGAGAAAATTATGTAATGTTAGTAAATCACAAAGTTAAGGTGGTTGATGATGGAAGTGAAACTGTTTGAAAAGTGACATGACACAAAAATGTGGGATAAAACATTACCTGAAAAGCTAAATACTGAAGGCATCCCAAAAAGTTGAACCGATTCATTTCATTCTCCCTATTGAGCGAACTTGTACCGACTGAGAATCCAAAAACTTCATTAAGCAAAAGTCACAAAATCAAGTAAGGGAGTTTCTGTAATAAGACAGTTTAAAGTCTGTCAGAAACTGAAAATATAGCAACACATAGCAACACAATTTAAATCTTAGAATCCCTCAAAACGAAAGAAAAAGTTTGAAACTTTATCCTCCAAACTGGCACCTTTTTAGCATAGAAACTGGAAATGAGCAAATGAATGAGCAAAATATGGTCAATTAACACCCCAAGCGACACCAAAAATAAAGGAGGTAAACTTTAGAAAGACTGAAATTTTCATTAAATTTACTCAAGAATTTACTCTTCCAACTTCATCAGTATTGATGAGAACAAATTCATTTCTATTAATCAGGGTATAGAGACATGATCAAATAAATTTTGATATGATGTTATATTTCAGAGAATTCATTTACAAAGCGATCAAATAAGTCTTGATACATCGACAGGTAGAGGAGGGGAAAAAGAGCTAATCACCCACAATGAGCAGAACTTTTAAGGTAAATTTATATGCCCATTAGGTATCAAATAGAAAGAAAGTCATGAAATCGATAAAAGTGATAGATTCTCCATTGAATCTCTGTGTGATCAACATGTTCACATGGTCAGCTCTGTAATTAGTATAATAGAGGTCTATCATTCTTGGAACCAAGTTAGGTGTTTGAGAGTATAGATGCTCCATAAGTGTATTGGATTGTTGGTATGGTAATAGTTCACAATTCATTTCTATAAAAAGAAAAGACATTTGAATGCTTTATAACTTCACAAACACACACATATCACTGCCCAAAGAAGTGCTCTTAGCAGAGTTTTTTTTTCAAAATAATTACATTGTTAATTTACTTTATCTAGGTTGTAAACAAACCCAAAACCATTCGGATCAATGGTCTCTAATCATCTCATTCTTTTTTCTTGAAAACCTAATGTAAGAAGCCCATTGGTATGTCCATTATTAAAGTATTTTTCTTCATTGACCGTCAAAACCTTTCTAGGTCATTAACTATACTAACCGTTTTCTCACTAATATCGTACATCATAGCTGTTGCTTAGACGTTATGAGCTCACACCTTAGCATTAACCACATTGAATTTGAGATTCGTGAGGACAACGCCCATCTCAAACAATAGCCCTGGTCTATCACTCGGACTATTGACTCGGGGATGATCATTAGTTATCCTAAAGATTTTCCTAGTATGATCTAAAAAGGAGAAAGACTATTTCAAATAAGACAACTTGAACACATCATCAAACATCTTGAGTGCATATTTAGAACGTTCTAATTTTGCAAATGGACTCTATTCAGAGGACTGTCCTCGCACGTGTAAGATTAGATCGGGGTTCAATTTTCAATAGGATGATTTGATTGTATGCACTAATTAGATAACAACAAAGACAAAATTCATCAAAGAGATAATACTTATGTAAATCGGATTGCTAGTTATTCCCCTAACTACAACTTTATGAGAAAGTTAAATATGCAATAAGTTAAATGTTGGAGAATCATAACAAAAATGGAATCGACAGTACCTTGCTCAACAAATAGAAAAACGACCACCCTAATTTCCTCATCAATACCAAATGTACACATATATAAGTGAATCACTTGAAGACTGCAAGTTAGACGATTTCTGAAGAAATTCTGGCTATAAAGCATGCTACTATGACTACTAAGATTACATTTGTCACCTTCAAATGAAGCTCTATATCAGCTCTAAAAGCAAGTAAAAGAGGTATGTGATTAGCTTCTAATTTTGTGAGCCAAGTAGCTTTTAATGACCGTAAATCCGATAATGCCATGTGCATGACAAACCAATTAATGGTTGCGCTTCTTGATCCCAGAAAAATGATACAAAAGGAAAGGGAACAAAAGAGAATTCTTATATTGTATTCTTTGTTTTTTTGAATCACAGAATAAAAAGCTAATGACCATTGTGAGAATATTTCCACCTTCTAAGAAAACTAAAGTGGTAAATTCATAGAAAATTCAATTCAGCTATACGTGTATGAGTTTTTTCAGTCCAAGATATATGCTTTCTGTGTAAGAGTAGTGTGACAAAAGAATTAGCTAGGATCAATGTCCAATGCTATAGATTGATTGCATAGAAGATATTTATAAACTTGCTGGAACGTGTTATACTCCTTTCATTGGGGTATTTCTGCAAACATACTGAATGCGTCAATGTTCTCTTCTTGTTATTCTCTTCTTTATGTTTTAGTAGCAATTCCCTGTCAATTAAGGCATCAAAGTAGAATATTCTTCAGGAAGAACTTAATAAACAACCACATGTATAATAAAATCCACCAAGAATAAATACATACAGAAAGTGGAAAATTAAATATTTAAAATCAGACGACTATACTAAGGAAACATAAAACATAAATATGAATATAATTTCATAGGTAGAGTGAAGATTGTCAATCAAAGAAAATTCGTAGATCCTAACTCAATAATCTCCGAAAAACAAATATTTACTTGATCATCGAAAAAGGAATGAAGCAGATTATTAAACACGAATCAAATACTCACATGCAAACGGGGAATTGAGACATAGCTCTGTAATTGAAAATTTATAAAATAAGTAGTTTGCCATTGAAGACATGTAGCGGAAGCTCCAATAAACAGACACAAAAATAAAAGATAAGAAGACTGAAGAAAGAGACCTGGATATAGAAGTTGAAGTGGATGTCCCAAATAGTTAAACACGTGTGGAGGGTTTTAATTGAAGTGAAATACGTGTCTACAGAGTAAAAAATAACTCCAAATTTACCATACAAATTAGATAACTTTTGGTACAATTTGTTGAAGCTGTGTTCGTACACCAACTCCCATTTCTAATAAAGGGTTTGAATTTGAGATTCGTGAGGACAACGCCCACCTCAAACAATAGCCCTGGTCTATCACTCGGACTATTGACTCGGGGATGATCATTAGTTATCCTATAGATTTTCCTAGTATGATCTAAAAAGGAGAAAGACTATTTCAAATAAGACAACGTGAACACATCATCAAACATCTTGAGTGTATATTTAGGACGTTCTAATTTTGCAAATGGACTCTATTCAGAGGACTGTCCTCGCACGCGTAAGATTAGATCGGGGTTCAATTTTCAATAGGATGATTTGATTGTATGCACTAATTAGATAACAACAAGACAAAATTCATCAAAGAGATAATACTTATGTAAATCGGATTGTTAGTTATTCCCCTAACTACAACTTTATGAGAAAGTTAAATATGGAATAAGTTAAATGTTGGAGAATCATAACAAAAATGGAATCGACAGTACCTTGCTCAACAAATAGAAAAATAACCACCCTAATTTCCTCATCAATACCAAATGTACACATATATAAGTGAATCACTTGAAGACTGCAAGTTAGACGATTTCTGATGAAATTCTGGCTATAGAGCATGCTACTATGACTACTAAGATTACATTTGTCACCCTCAAATGAAGCTTTATATCAGCTCTAAAAGCAAGTAAAAGAGGTATGTGATTAGCTTCTAGTTTTGTGAGCCAAGTAGCTTTTAATGACCGTAAATCCAATAATGCCAAGCACATGACAAACCAATTAATGGTTGCGCTTCTTGATCCCAGAAAAATGATACAAAAGGAAAAGGAACAAAAGAGAATTCCTATTTTGTATTCTTTGTTTTTTTGAATCACAGGGTAAAAAGCTAATGACCATTGTGAAAATATTTCCACCTTCTAAGCAAACTAAAGTGGTAAATTCATGGAAAATTCAATTCAGCTATACGTGTATGGGTTTTTCAGTCCAAGATATATGCTTTCTGTGTAAGAGTAGTGTGACAAAAGAATTACCTAGGATCAATGTCCAATGCTATAGATTGATTGCATAGAAGATGTTTATAAACTTGCTGGAACGTGTTATACTCCTTTCATTGGGGCATTTCATCAAACATACTGAATGCGTCAATGTTCTCTTCTTGTTATTCTCTTCTTTATGTTTTAGTTGCAATTTCCTGTTATAAGTGTTGTAACAATTAAGGCATCAAAGTAGAATATTCTTCAGGAAGAATTTAATAAACAACCACATGTATAATAAAATCCACCAAGAATAAATACATGTATAAAGTGGAAAATTAAATATTTAAAATCAGACGACTATACTAAGGAAACATAAAACATAAATATGAATATAATTTCATAGGTAAAGTGAAGATTGTTAATGAAAGAAAATTTGTAGATCCTAACTCAATAATCTCCGAAAAACAAATATTTACTTGATCATCGAAAAAGGACTGAAGCAGAATATTAAACACGAATCAAATACTCACATGCAAACGGGGAATTGAGACATAGCTCTGTAATTGAAAATTTGTAAAATGAGTAGTTTAGCATTGACGACATGTAGCGGAAGCTCCAATAAACAGACACAAAAATAAAAGAGAAGAAGACTGAAGAAAAAGACCTGGATATAGAAGTTGAAGTGGATGCCCCAAATAGTTAAACAAGTGTGGAGGGTTTTAATTGAAGTGCAATACGTATCGACAGAGTAAAAAATAACTCTAAATTTACCATACAAATTAGATAACTTTTGGTACAATTTGTTGAAGCTGTGTTCGTACACCAACTCCCATTTCTAATAAAGGGTAAAGTAAGTATAGGAGAGATATCTAGAACGATCTCGAAGAGAAAGGGAAAGGAACTTGCTTTGTTAAAATATCAATTATGTCTAATTACAATTTTATCCTTGCAAAATAACATAATTACTAATTTTCCCTTGATCGTCCTAGGCTTCACTCTTCTATATAATAGACAAAATAGATAGAAATTCTTTCTTTTGTCTCTTTTAATATAAACATCAATAAAAATAATATTCATTTAAGTCTTATATCTAATAATAAAATATTTTTTTGGATAATATAATTTAATAAATTATAAAAGAAATTACTTTGCATATGAGAATGTACATGAAAATTTTCATTTATTTGAGAATGATAAAGCTAAAAGTTACTAATTTTGTGAAAAATCGCGCGAAGTGCGGACTGTTTCACTAGTTGTGAATAAAGAAGAAGAAATATATGTACAATTGCTTAAAAAAAAAAGAGAACCAACATTACTCTGAACTCGCTAGGTATGCACCATATTTTGACTTGAAAAAGATATATCCATTCTACTTAGACTAACTGTATTGTTCCTGTATGCAACAAATATTATATGTGTATATCTCATCATTTCAAATCATAAATACTCAATGGCAGAAATAAATGGACTATTGAAAGAGAATTTATAGGAACTGAAAGAACACTATAAAAAGTAAGAAACTTTATCATATTAAGAGGTTGAATAAAGATAAGACAGTAAGAAAATTATGATGTGAATAGGTTTAAAAAATATGAAATTAACTGTTAAGGGTAATTTTCCCCCTAAAAAACGTGGGTTACTGGATTAACTATTTTTTAAGGATAAAATTAGTTATCCATCTTTTAAAATTTAAATTTTAAATTAATTATTTAGGCATTTTAAAAATATAAATTTTCATATAAAAAGGAGAACGAAGAAAGAGTTATGTTATGTGTATCTCTTAGTTGGTTCTTTAACAAGGGATAGAGACGTGCCTAGCTTAGTATACTTTTTTAAAATTCTTATGATTTTGTGTTTCTTTTGTTTTTATTTTTTCTAAAGATTAAAAAAATACAAAAAGGTCATATTTATTGTTTTTACTAATTGTGTATTATTCAAAAAACTACTCTTTGAATTTTTCATTATTTTTGTAGTGTTTGCAATTTTTATTTTTTATTTTTAGATTTTAAATTAATTTTAATAATTCTTAAATTCTTTTTTTTTGTGGTGCTGACATGTATGTGTGTGTGTGTGTGTATATATATTACATGTTATTTTAAAAATCTGTTTTTTGTGGTGTTGACACATAGACGCTATCATGCATACATTCATAAGATCATATTTCATCATAACTTACCACATTCATAATGATCACACATAACATAGCTTCGACATACATAAGTCATAATAATCATAATAATCATAATCATAGGAGAAAACTACTACAACCATCTCTTAGGATCCCACAAGTGCAATGTGCAAGAGAAGTCCCATACCCTCCCTTACACTATGTAGAAACCCTTAAGAAAGCCCTAGTATGAGTTCACACCTTTCATACCTTTATTTACTTTTATATTAGGGAAATATTTCAATAGCCGACATAGACCATGAGAGCTACATGGAATCCGGTGTTCTACTCCCATACCGAAAAGAGAGGGTTAACACTTGCCTAAGGTGTAACCATTCGTACATAGCTATCTATGTGGATCCACTAAGCTAGAGTCCTATGTGGGCACATAGTTAAGGGTCAAGGAGATTGCTTCTAGAAACCCTAACTTACTAAACGTGGGGGTTTCCATCTCATGAGACAACACATACCGTAGGTAATCCGGCCTTGCTAGACGTGAGGAAACCCATTTGGGGAGCCGGACTTACTAAACGTGAGACCCCCATCTCATTTACATGCCCTTTCGGTGCTAAGCATCTAATTCCCTTTTGTAATCATCTTTAGTCATCACATAAGTTCACATTAGCCTTTAATAGACTCTTATGTAAACATCTTATCATAATAGCTCATATGTGTTCATAAGTGAGTAACAATCCTTTCACTTTAGAAACACTTAGCAAGTGAGTAAACCTTTCACTTTACATTACACTACAATCATGAGAACTACCTTTCAATCATATAGCAATCATACCATAATATACATACATACTTCATAGCTAATTCAAGTGTAGAGGGTTAAGGATGAGGAAACTAGGTCATCAACACCACAACAAAGCATTAGGTATAGCATCATTACAACTAAGTAATTCACCTTTCATACTTGAGTTCAAAGAAGAACCAACCTTCATACCTTCTTGCCCTTCGTGGGACATCCATACTTCAATTACCAAGAAATTCATAACCAATACATAATACAAGGTAATTCATGAAGTAATAACATAATCAACATCAATATAAGCAATTGACATATTCCCTTCATAGCCTTCAAAGCTTCATTCAAAGACTCAACCCTAATTTCATAGAAATTATACATAACCTAGGGTAGAATCACCATACAAACATTAAATACATAACATCACATTCAATTCATAGCCTTCAATCAAAATCCAACACAAACTAAGGTTAGAATTAGGAAAATAAGGAGAAACATGGGTCTCATGGGAAATTCTTCAAGAAACCACCAATACAACATAAATTCATCCATAATTGTTTATATAACATCAATCAAAGTCAGTTTATAACATCAAGTTCACTTTAGAAAGAAGATCCACGTTTTTGGATTGAAACCTAGAAATTGGAGATTTTGAAATTCATCTTGAAGGGACCTCTTGGGGGAAAGGAATCCCAAGAGTGATAAGCAACCATACCTTATAGATGAATTAGCCACGAAAATCCGAGTTGAAACCTTGGAGATTTGGTCTTCTTCTTGAAGTTCCAATCCTCTTCAATGGAGTTCTTGAGAAGAGAGAGAGTAGAGAGAAGGAGGAACTTTAGGTTTAGATCTTTGGGGTTTTATGTTTTAGTGATAAAAGTGAGGTAAATTGACTTAAAAATCATTATATACACATCACCTAAAGTACCCTAAAGACCCCTCACTTAATTGGACTCTTTAATGAAGTAAAAATAGATTTTTGAATTTCTGCATTTTCGTCGCGGAACAAGGCCGCGACGCGGAGCTGTTCCCTGAAGCTATTTGGAATTAAATTTTGAGACAGTAGAGTCCGCAACACGACCGCGTCGCGAACTGAATTTTTGCTCCTTGGGGGAGCAAGTGCGCGACGCGCCTCTATTCCCTCTATGTGCAATTTGCAAGCTGCCTTGGCAGCTTGCTTGGCTAAGGTTGGGGTCCTTCTCGGGGCCCCTTAGTTTGGCCCCGGGGAGTCGTATTCGAACGTTTTGACCCTAGGAACATATATTTACCTATTTTAAACCTTTTCACCAAATTATACCATCGTACGACACTCCCAAACCAGCCCAAAACCTAAGGACAGACTAGAACACATTCTTCTCTAGTTTCCGGACGTCGTGGTCGTTTCCTTGACGTTTAGACTTTTAATCTTCCAAACCAAGTCAATTACATTAGTTTAGGTTTATAAATATCATTTTAACTATTTTTAAGTCATTATTCATAAGGTGAGGCTCTAACTTAAGTCATAGAATTTCCGGGGTGTTACAGTATAGGACCTGAACTACTAAGTGGATCCACTAGTCTATGCTAAAAAGCACTAAAGGAATCATCTAAAAAGTATGACCCTTTTCTACCCATGATGGCTACATGGTTTATGTGGGCTGTGAGTTGTCTGAACTCTCCCCCATATCGGTGCTCAATACTATTCCCAAAATATTATATTATATTAGCTCTTATGTTTAAAAACATACTTCCTCTGTGATTTGAGATTAGTGCTCAAAAACTTAGCTCAAAGGCTATCTTGGAAATCAAAGTTTCCCCTCTTGCTTCATTTAGAAAGCGTTTACTCTTTTCTGAAAACTAGCCCGAAGGCTTTTTGGAAATCTCTGTTTTCGTTCTTACTTACATGTGGAAACCTTTTAAATCTCTTTGGGAATACATAGTCCCCATATACTTTTAAAGAAATGGAGTTCCCTTTACTCTTTAATTACTCTTTACTCAATTTGAACTTTAAGTCTTAAAACAAAGTTAAACCGTTTATAGAAGACTTTTGAAAAACTCTATGAACTTTTCTTGATTTGACTCTTAACTTCTCTTAACTTGACTCTTAATTGAATTATGGATTCAAGGATTGTGATTTGTGATAGGAAAGATCTCATGATGTTTAGGAATGATTTCAGATAGTTAATCATGAGAAACGATCAAGAAATCACCGTCTTGGAACAAGTTCGCGATGCGGAGATGCTTTTAAATAATTGATCACGAATTTAATTTTGAAACAGACGAGTCCGCGTCCTCTACGCGATGCGGAGAGAAAATTTTCACCCTGAAGGAACAGGTCCGCAACGCGGACCTGAAAACTGTTCTTTGTCCGACTTTTTCCTTCTTCGTTTTCCTACCCCAATTCACCTAAATTCGATTGTTTTTCTCAATATCTCTTTAGATTCAGATACCCAACATATGTACCTAAGAACATAACTCAAAACAACTCTATAATTTTACTCAAAGATCTCATAAACTTCGCAATATCAACCTAATTCAAGAACGACATCAAATTCAAGAATACATATCAAGAACATCAACTTTCAAACTCTTTTAGGATGAATTTCGCTGAACTAAACATGTTTGGCGCGTGGGTGAACGAACCCAACACTATGAAAGACTCACATACCTGGTAAGATTAATTCCTTGGCGAAATCCACAACAAAATCTCACGATCTTGGCGAATCTTGAGCTTTTCTTCTCCTTTCTCTTCTTTTCTCTTTTCTCCAAGCACTAGAGTGAATTTCCAATTTTCTAAACTGACTAAAATATGAATTTACCCCAATTAAATTCCAAAAAACGAATTAGAATAATTAGTTAAGGAAAAGACTAGATTATCCTTCCAATTTCCGGATTTAGACTTTCCTTAATCCAACAATGCAGCTTCCAAAGGGCATAACTTACTCATATGAACTCGAAATTGCGCAAACTCCGTGGCATTGGAAAGATCTTGGTCATTCCAAGATCTTTCCAAAAATATCTGGAAATACACCTACCTCATCCTGAGCTGGGAGTTGTGGCCGTTTGAAATTGGCCAAAACTTAACTTTTCCTAACTTAAGCAAATTTCCAGATTTTTTTATTATTTCCAAAAATGACTATTTTCAATTCTTAGCTTCTTCCTAGTTATTTAAAATTGTGAGGTGTTACAATATCTCCCCCTTAGAAACATTCATTCTCGAATGAGATTAATCTTGCTAGGCTAAGGGTGTAACATCAAGTTCAATCACCCAACCAGCAAATGCAAACAAACAACACTCTCACTCATAAATTAAAGAGCATTAAAAGAGGGATTAGTACCTTGGTCTGCATTTTCTCCGGATTCAAAGAGATGTGGATATCTTTTCTTCATATCCTCTTCAGCTTCCCAAGTAGCTTCCTCAACAAATTAGTTCCTCCAAAGGACTTTGACTGATGCTACCTCTTTTGTCCTCAACTTACAAACTTTGCCATCTAGAATCTGAATAGGAATCTCTTCATAAAATAAGCTATCCTTGATCTCAATATTTTCAGTTAGTATGATCAATGAAGGATCACCCATGCACTTTTTCAACATGGAGATGTGAAACACCGGATGAACCGCGGCTAACTCTTGTGGTAGCTCCAACTCATAAGCTATATTGCCAATCCTCTTGGATATTCGATAAGGTCCAACATACCGGGGACTAAGCTTACCTTTCTTACCAAACCTCATAACACCCTTTATGGGTAAAACTTTTAGATATACCCAATCATCTACTTCGAACTCTAACTCCCTTCTCCTAACATTGTAGGATTTCTGATGACTCTATGCTATTTTCAACCTCTCTTGAATCACTTTCACCTTCTCCATAGCTTGATAAACTAAATCTGGTCCTATCAACCCAGCTTCACCAACTTCAAACCATCCAATAGGATATATGCATCTTCTCCCATAAAGAGCTTCATAAGGAGCCATTTGGATGCTAGAGTGGTAACTATTGTTGTAGGAAAAATCATTGAGAGGTAGATGATCATCCCAATTTCCTTTGAAATCAATCACACAAGTCCTCAACATATCTTCTGAAGTCTGAATAGTGTGTTCTGCTTGCCCATATGTCTGAGGGTGAAAGGCAGTACTTAAGTTCACCTTTGAACCCAAGCCTTTTAGAATGACTTCCAAAACTGTGCAGTAAATTACGCACCTCTGTCTGAAATAATGGAGATTGAAACTCCATGAAGTCTATATACTTCTTGAAGGTACAACTTAGCATAATCTTCTGCCGAATGGGTGGTCTTTACCGGAAAAAAGTGGGCTGATTTTGTCATTCTATCGATAATCACCCAAATAGAATCATGCTGCCTGCGAGACCTTGGTAATCATGTGATGAAATCCATATTAATCATCTTCCACTTCCATTCTGGAAGTTCTATATTCTGAGCCAAACCACCGGGTTTTTGGTGCTCTACTTTAACTTGTTGTCAATTTGGACACTTAACAATAAATTTTGCAATGCCCTTCTTCATGCTACTCCACCAATACAATTCTCTCAAATTGCGATACATCTTTGTTGAACTCGGATGAATGGAATATTTGGAGCTATGAGCTTCCTCCATGATCCTCTTTTGGAGTCCATTCACCATTGGTACAAACAATCTACCTTGATATCTCAACATACCATCTCCCCCTTATTCAAAAGTTAACACTTTTTGCTTATGAACATTTGCCTTCAATTCAACCAAAATGGGATCTTGGTCTTGTTTTTCATTTACTTCTGACACTAATGATGATTCAACCCCATTCATCAACACTACTTCTCCTTCTGTGGAATTCATTAGTCGGACTCCTAATCATGCAAGTCTATGCATATATTTTGCTAACTCTCTCTTTCCTTCCTCAACATGTGTGGTACTACCCATAGACAACCTACTCAAGGTATCAACAACAACATTAGCCTTACCTGGGCGATAAAGAATTGTAAGGACCCTAAAAATGAACTAGGTGAACTAGAGCCTCTCATGTGTTTTGATGGTTGGTTATGTGGTTTTTATGGTCTAAATCAGTGTGTGTTGGTGAGCTGCAGTCATAAATGACGGACCTCACTGACGGGACGTCACTCAGTTGACGGTCCGTCGTTTGTGGGCGTCAAACGTGACTGTAATCTGCATAATTTTTTACAAACTTAGGGGTGAGTTAGTAAATTCACCCCTAGTTCTAATAAGTGTATTGACGAATGTTTTATGTGTTTTTAGGTATTTTAAGTATATTTAAACATTTAAGGTCTATTTTAAAGTCATTCTCCTAAATTCAAAACCCTCCCTCTCTCAAAACTCTCTCAAAACCCCATGGTAGCTCAAGGTGAAAGATGGAGCTAGGGTTGATGGTGGCTACTGATAACTTCTTCAATTTTGTTTGGTTCTTGATGATTAATGTATGGGGATCCTTTATCCTTGATTATTATTTCTTTCAAGGAGCCCATTCAAAAAGTTATCAAGGTTTTTCAAATACACAAAACCCTATTTCGAATTCTAAGCATGGGTTCTTGCATTAAATGATTTCAAATGATGTTTTATGTTGTTATTAATGATTATTGATGGTTTTAAGAAATAAATCTTCATGAACCTATGTTTTCTCAAATTCTTTAAATTTGGCCAAAAGTGGGTCTATTGATTTTGAGTAATTGATGAAGGATTATTGAGTGGTTTGATGTGGGATGTTCTTATATGATACTAGCTATATTGAATTGTTGGAAATTGTTATTGAATTGTATAATGTGAGATAATAGCCTTGAATTGTCATAAATTGGGATTTAGCCTTTATGTTGGTTATTGGATATTGTTTAGCTTAGCTTGTATAGTTGAATGTTGTTATTATCATTGTAATTGTATTGTTAATTGTTGGAATATGAGGATGATGAAGATAGATATGGAAAGAGGGTAAGTTCACCTAACTTGATGAATATTGTATAATTGGCATGGAATTGAGTATTGTGGCTTATGGCCTTTGAAAGGTGGTAACATGGCTTGATCTATTAATATTGCTATAATTGCTTCTTAGGTTGGATCCACCTTTGGTGGAAGTGTGGCTTGTTGCTTTTGAATTATGATTGTGGCCATGAAGGGCATTAAAGGAGTATTGTTGTATTGTTGTGTTATTATATATAAATGAAGCTATATGTAAAGTTCTATATGAGGCTATATGTAAAGTCCTATATGAAGCTATATGTAAAGTTTGTGTGATGCTATAATGTGAAGATGTTCTAATGGTATTAATGTGATATTGTATAAAGTGTTATTATGCTAATGTGAAAGCATGTTTCTCTTGAAATGGTGATATGTTGTGATGATGGACTATGATGAGTTTTTATAAGATGATGTTGTAGCTCATATGCTAGACTTGAGTATCTTGTCTTGTGTCATGAAATCTTGATTATATGTATGAATGTTTGGTTGGGCTATGACTTAGTAATGGAGCTCTTCCTATAAATGCTAAAAATGGAATTCTAGGCTAAGACTTGAATCGGTAGACCTAAGCATGGTTCCCTTTCATAAGTCTAGACTCCTAAGTAAATGTATAACCTTGAAGGATGGGCCTTAGGGTGATGTTCCCTTCTTGAATGAAATGATAGACTTAGAGATGGATGGAGCTGGAACGGCATGAGAATCCTTATCTAGGAAAGTCAACTGAGCTATCTTTATGAACTTTGATTGGCTATGACTAAGAAATGGGGCCTTTCTTGGGAAAATGTACTATGAGTTGGTTGAACTAGAAAAGGAATCCTCTCTAGTACATATGTGATTGAATATTCTATGGGAAATAAGGCTAGCACCGAGTGGATGTGGTTAGGAAGGTAGCCTAGTTGAGTATGAGATTAGGCACAATGAACTTCCTTGGACATCCCCTTAACCATGTGCCTACATGGGTTGCTTACTAGTTCTACCCTTGGCAAGTAGAACACCTTCTATGGTGTGGGGTCTTATGACACTGGATTCCATACCTTACTAGTATGTTCTATATCGGTTGATGCCTATATTCCCATCATATGAGATGTGTACTCTTGCTATTGGGTAGGTTCTACAATGTGTAGGTAGTAGTATGGGATGCTACCTATACATGGCACGAGTAGGCCTAGAAGATACTAAAGTGAGTTCCTGATATACCGTGAGTTTACGTTGTTTCTAATACATTTCACTTACAAGTTGTGTGTGTCTAGGGACTTTTTGTATTGGTTTTTATGTGTTTTTATCATATTTTGTAGGAAAGATGTTCTGTTGCGGAAATAAAGAGATAGCTGAAAGAAGTGCAGAAAAGGGAATCTACGGAGTTGATCTACGGACCGTAGGTCCATTGATGCTCCGTAGATGGTGATCGTAGATCAGAAGCCAAGGCATGGAAGACAAATCTGACCAAGTGTGGAACCACGGTAACTATTGACGGTCCGTAGATTAATCTACGGACCGTACTGTTGATCCGTAGATTGAGACTGCAAGGGTTCTAGTACCTGATTTTTGAAGATTCTAAGTGTGGAGCTACGGAAAGGGATTGACGGACCGTAGATCGATCTACGGTCCGTATTGCAGTTATGTTGTTTGCTTCAGAAAAGCTGATTTTTGGAAGTTGATATATTTTCTAAGTCTTGGCTGACGGAAGGGACTCACGGACCATAGATCCATTGACAGTCCGTGAGTCAGTCTCGTGGAATGAAGACGCGTGCCTGTAACAAACTTTCCTTATTTTGTTTCCCCTTTAATTTAGGACTTGTTTTCTATAAATACGGCATGTAAAACTCATTTTTGGGGGTTAGACATTATTACTTTAGTTCTATTTTGTGACTTGGGGGATTCTTCTTGCAAACCTAGCAATTATTAATTTCCTAAGTTCGTTTTGAAGATTTTGGTGTTGCAATTCAAGTTGAATTTCTGGATTTATTATTCTTCTTACGTAAGTTCATAATTCTTTCATCTAAAATAATGAATTGTGTTCATATGATTATGGGTAACTAAACTCCACAACTAGGGTTGTGGGAACCATGAGCGATTAACAAAGTATGACTAGTAAATAATCAATTCTTGAATAGTGTTTTGCATGCATTGATAATTCTTTCGTTTAGAAGTCTTTTTAACGAGTGCACGCGTTATAACTCACCTTTTTGCTACTTGCCGGACCAAGGAGGTAATCAACAAGAAAAGAATTATCAACATAGATTTAGTGTGATACTATCTAATAGGTTAGTGTCGATTGGTGCGAAGTAATAACTAAGCCAAACATCGATTATGATGTCTAATA
>JAJOOH010017975.1:0-15551 GCA_029582605.1 Solanum gracilifrons
ACCAGAGGAAATTAAACCCACCTATGCAAGAGGTGGTCAAGAAGGAGATAATCAAATGGTTAGATGCCGGGGTGGTGTACCCCATTTCTGATAGTCATTGGGTCAGTCCAGTGCATTGTGTGCCCAAAAAGGGTGGTATGATTGTGGTTGCAAACATCAAGAATGAATTGGTCCCGCAAAGGCCAGTCACTAGATGGAGAGTGTGCATGGATTATAGGAAGCTGAACAAGTGGACCCTGAAGGATAACTTCCCAATGCCTTTCATGGACCAGATGCTTGATAGGGTTTGCTAGAAAAGGGTGGTACTGCTTCTTAGATGGATACTCTGGCTACAACCATATATCAATTACTCCTGAAGAACAGGAAAAGACTACCTTAACATGTCCTTATGGCTCCTTTGCGTTTAAACGCATGCCATTTGGACTATGTAATGCACCAGCAACGTTCCAAAGGTGTATGATGTCTATCTTTTCAGACATGGTAAAAGACACTATGGAGGTATTTATGGATGACTTTTCAGTGGTAGGTGATGCCTTTGATGATTGTTCACTGAGTCTTAGAAGGGCCCTACAACGGTGTTAGGAAGCCGACCTAGTGCTGAACTGGGTGAAGTGCCATTTTATGGTTAAAGAAGGCATAGTCCTTCGGCACAAGGTGTCAAAAAAGAGGATAGAGGTCGACAAGGCCAAAATTGAGGTGATTGAAAAGTTTCCTCCACCTATTTTTGTGAAGGGTATTCGGAGATTCTTAGGACATGCCGGATTTTATAGGCGTTTCATCAATGACTTCTCCAAAATTGCATAACCATGTGCAAGTTTTGGGAGAAGGAGGTGAAATTTATTTTTGATGAGGCATGCCTTAGAGCCTTTGAATGCCTGAATGAGAAGTTGATTTCTACCCCCATGATCATTTGCCCAGATTGGGCAGCGCCATTTGAGGTGATGTGTGATGCAAGCGGTACTGCTTTAGGAGTAGTGTTGGGCCAAAAGCGCAACAACTTGTTTCATCCGATTTACTATGCTAGTAAGTCACTGAATGGAGCAAAGCGAAATTACACAGTTACTGAACAAGAACTATTGGTTGTGGTGTATACGTTTGAGAAGTTCATAGCTTATTTGTTGGACACCAGAGTGATATTCCATATATACCATGCAGCTCTGAGATACCTCATGGCAAAAAAGTATGCCAAACCAAGGTTGATTAGATGGGTGGTACTTCTTCAGGAGTTTGATTTTGAGGTAAAGGATAGGAAAGGCTGTGAGAACTAAGTGGCTGATCACCTGTCGAGGTTGGAGGCTAAAAAGAAAGAGGAACTCGAGCTCTATATAAATGGTTGTTTCCCAGATGAGCAGGTATTAGCCGTTACTCTTGATCTTATTCCTTGGTTCGCTGATTTTGCTAACTATGTCATTAGTGATTTGATGCCTAAGGGGCTGACTTATCAACAAAGGAAGATGTTCATGAATGATGTGGGTATGTATTTTTGGGATGAACCTTATTTGTATAGGGTATGTGCTGAAATTATCATTCATAGTAAAAAACTACTAGACTATATGGATTCCAACTGAACTTCAACTTCTACTTGGTTGATTAATTCAGGGGCAGTGCTGGAACATAATGTTGGACGATCTCCATTTCCATATGGTAATTGAACACGATCCTAAAGAGGAGGGAAGCTCTTTTGGACACATGATGGGAGTTGCTGATGTATTGGGCACTGCTCTCAGGCGATGTGTTCTTGAAGCTGAGATGTTGCATAATCTAGAAGACTGACACTCCTCTCCGGTAGGTGGTCATCATGGAGTACCTAGACAGCCCACGAGATACTTCAGTGTGGGTACTACTGGCCCACAATTAATCAGGATGCGATAGACGTAGTGATGAGTTGTGATGTATGCCAGTGACAATGAGCCATCTCTCGTTGCCATGAGCTACCCATGACACCTATTTTGGAGGTGGAGCTGCTTGATATGTGGGGAATCGACTTCATGGACCCATTTGTGAGCTCCTATGGGCAGAAATACATACTGATTGCAGTGGAAAATATGTCCAAATGGGTTGAGGAAGTTGCTTTGCCTGAGAATAATGGTAAGAGTGTTGTTGGTTTTCTGATGAAGAATGTCTTCTCAAGGTTCGGCACACCCAGAGCTATCATCAGTGATGGTGGTTCTCATTTCTGCAATAAGGTGTTCAACTGTCTTCTGGCTAAATATGGATTCAAAAAGCACAAGGTAGCAACACCTCATCACCCACAGACCAGTGGCCAAGTGGAAGTCTCCAACAGGGAAATTAAAGCAATTATGGCTAAAACGGTGAATGCCAACAGGACAGATTGGGCACGAAAGTTAGATGATGCTTTATGTTCATATCAGACAGCTTTAAAGATGCCTATTGGTATGTCTCCATATCATTTGGTGTTTGGAAAAACATGTCATTTTCCGGTTGAGCTTGAGCATAAAGCACTTTGTGCTCTAGAAAAGTTGAATCTTAGTTGGAGCGAAACAACAAACATGAGACTGGATCAGATTAATGAGACGGATGAGTTCCATTTGAAAGCTTATGAGAGGTCTGCACTGTACAAAGGAGAGGATGAAGCTATATGATGAAAAGCGTATTGAGAAAAAAATCTTGACTACTGGTGACTTGATGTTACTTTTCAACTCCATACTTCATCTGTTTTCGAGAAAATTGAAATCCAAATGGTCTGGAACTTTTACGGTCACTCAGGTGTTCCAGTCGGGTGCGATTGAGCTTGAAAATGACAAGGGCAAGAGGTTCAAAGCCAATGGCCAGCGAATCAAGGTATACTTGGGTGTTCCAGAGGATGTCAAGATTATGCAGGAATGTAAAGTTGATGAAGTTTGAGTAATCAAGTAACCTGCATTGCGCCATGACGTTAAATTATACGCTGCTTGGGAGGCAACCCGCTGGTTGTACTGATTGGCCTTGCTCTGAGCCAACATCTGAATGGTATTACTGAACTCTGCATTTGAACCTTCTTGATCTGGGACTAAAGGAGTTGCGTTCGCGTTCCTGGCATTAGCTCTCCTAGCGTTAACTCTACGAGGAGGCATGATCACTATAACGTAGAACATCGAGTTAGAATGGAATTAGATCATACCTTATGCATGATAAGAGTAACAAGAACATGAAGAGTTTCCTAAAACACTTTGTTGCCTCCTACTCATTAGATGTGGTGCACTTCACACCCATGAAAAAAACTCTACCTAGTGCGGCTTTACAGACATCCTAGGACTCTTAAACCTAGTGCTCTGATACCAAGTTTGTCACGCCTCGAGCTATCCCCGAGACACGGAGACGGGACCTAGGACTACAAGTGATCCCAAGCAAACCCTGCTGGCATAATCTGAGCATACTATAATTAACATGAATAAAAATAACTGATGCGGAAACTAAAATCATAAATAAAGAAAAGATGGGGAATACCCATTTACTATAATTGAGAGAGTTTAATACAAAAGATATTAACTCATACTAGTATGAAACTAACTATGTATGAAAGTAAGCCTCTAAACTAACTAGAAATGTTGGGATATATAGTTAAAAATGTGATTTCTAAATCGGAACGTTTTAAAATAGTCTCTTCATGAAAATTGGCTATAACTTTAGAAACTACCAGCGTTCATTCATAATCATTGAAAAACGATCAATATTTTGATCATTCTAACATTTAAAACCCAAAATAAAGAAACGTTCAAGAATCCTAATTTTGTTCATAGCATGGAATTAAGAATCGTCTGAATTCTAGGGATCTAATGGGCGAAAGGGACCCATTAATGAAATCCAACATACCTGGTGACAAAATCTCCATGAAAAACTATCAACTAGGGCTGGACTTGACTTTTCCGGCGACTTTCTAGCGTTTTTCGGCGGCAGCTAGGGTTTAGCTAGAGTTTCGGCCGCCCTTCTCTCTACTCTCTTCTTTTCTTTTGGTTTAGTTAATTAAATGACTTAGGTAAGTTCTAGTTAGGTTTCTAGGATTTTAAATGACTAACTAAAACCCTTTTATTTTAGGAATTAAAAGAAGAGTGGGAAAAGACAAAAACACCCTTGACTGAAAAGCTGTCCAAATGATGATGCGGATTGGGCACCTGCCAAATCTAAAAATTCTGCAAAATTTTCCTTCACGAATCTGGTGTGTTAAAATATTGTCCTCGGCCTCCAATGTATCATCACCCTCAACTAAATGATTTCTCCATAAAACATTAACGGAAGCTACTTTCTTATTCCTCAACCTCTTTACTTGTCGATCAAGGATTTCTACTGGAACCTCCTCATAGGAGAGGCATTCATTAACACCTAAACCCTCTAAAGGAAGGATAGATGCCGGATCACCAATGCACTTCTTGAGCATGGAAATATGAAACACCGAGTGAACTATGGCCAACTCATTTGGCAAGTCTAATTCATATGCAACTTTCCCAACACGTTTCAAGATTTGGTATGGGCTCACATATCGGGGACTAAGCTTCCCCTTCTTACCAAACCTCATCACACATTTCATAGGTGAGATTTACAAGTAGACACAATCAGCAATCTCAAATTCAAGATCCCTCCTTCTAACATTGGCATAAGATTTTTTCCGACTTTGGGCCGTCTTCAATCCCTCTCTAATGAGTCGAACCATTTCAATGGCATCATAAACTAGTTTGGGACCAATTAGAGCAAGCTCACATAATTCAAACCAACCCACCGAATATCTACACATCCTACCATATAGTGCTTCAATCGGTGCCATGGCAGTGCTTGAGTGGTAACTATTGTTGTAGGCAAATTCTATCAATGGGAGATGGTCATCCCAATTCCCCTTGAAATCAATCACACACGCCCTCAACATGTCCTCTACGGTTTGAATGGTGCATTTCGGTTGGCCATCCGTTTTAGGGTGTAAAGTGGTACTAAGTTTAACATTGGTACCAAGCCCTTGTTGGAACACCTTCCAAAAATGTGAACTAAATTGAGTACCCCGATCTGATATGATTGATAAGGGAACCCCATGCAACTTCACTATTTCCTTGATCTACAACTTACCAGTCTTCCGCCGAAATTAAAACCTTGACAGGAATGAGTGGGTTGATTTAGCCATCCTATCAACAATGACCTAAATATAATCATGTTTTCTTCGAGTATGAGGCAAACCCACAACAAAGTCAATATTCACCTCCTCCCACTTCCAAGTGGGAATATTTATATCTTGGGATAATCCTCAGGGTCTTTGGTGTTCGGCCGTAACTTGTTGACAATTCGGACATTTGGCCATAAAACCCACTATATCCTTCTTCATACCATTCCACCAATAGACTTCCGGTAGGCCACAGTACATCTTGGTGGCTCTCGGATGAATACAATACCGCGAACCATGAACCTCTTCTAGAATTTTCTCTCTTAAGCCATCAATATTCGGAACACATAACCTACCTTTGTACCTAAGCACCCCATCTCCTCCTTGGGAGAAAGCCTCAACGGATTTTCCAAGTAATGATTCTTTCAACTCCATCAAAATAGGATCAAGGTGTTACTTAGACTTTACATCTACAACAAAAGATGATTCGGAACTATGAAGAACCACAACGCCACCCTTGGTGGAATCCAATAGTTGGACACCTAACCAGGCCAATCTATGCACATCACGAACCAATTCCTTCTTCTCATCTTCTACATGAGCCGCACTACCTATGGACAATCTACATAGGGGATCTGCCACTACATTAGCTTCGCCAGGGTGGTAAAGGACACTCATGTCATAGTCCTTCAAAAGTTCTAACCACCTTTTTTGTGGGAGATTCAAGTCTTTTTGGATAAACACATATTGAAGACTGTTGTGGTCGGTAAACACATCAACATGGACCCCATATAAGTAATGTCTTCATATTTTCAAAGCAAACACAACCGCCGCTAATTCAATGTCATGAGTCAGATAATTCTTCTCATGGACCTTGAGTTGCCTTGAAGCATAGGCAATCACTTTACCACGTTGCATAAGGACACATCCCAAACCCACTGGAGAAGCATCACAATATACCACAAACCTATCGGTACCCTCCGGTAAGGTCAACACCGAAGTGGAAGTAAGTCTATCTTTCAATTCTTGGAAGCTTTTCTCACAAGCCTCCGACCACACAAACATAGCTTTCTTTTGAGTTAAGGTCGTCAATGGGGAAGCAATGGAGGAAAGCCCTCAACAAATCTTCTATAATAACCAGCAAAACCCAAAAGGCTTCTAATATCGGTAGGAGACAGAGGTCTAGGACATCTCTTGACCACATCCATCTTCTTAGGATCAACCTCAATGCCCATGCTCGACACAATATGACCAAGGAAGGCATTCGACCTTAGCCAAAACTCACACTTACTAAACTTAGCATCTAATTGGTGGTCTTTAAGGACTTGCAATACAATCCTCAAGTGATCCTTATGTTCACCCTCACTCCTTGAATAGATCAAAATATCGTCAATAAAGACTATTACAAACGAATCAAGATATTGCCTAAATACCCAATTCATTAGGTCCATGAATGCCGCTGGGGCATTTGTTAACCCAAACGACATGACTAGGAATTCATAGTGACCATATCTTGTTCGGAAGGCCATTTTAGGAATGTCAACCCCCCTCACCCTTAGTTGGTGATAGCCCGACCTTAGGTCAATCTTGGAAAAGTAACTCGCCCCTTGGAGTTGGTCAAACAAATCCTCAATTCTAGGGAGTGGATACTTATTTTTTATAGTAACCTTGTTCAATTGGCGGTAGTCAATACACATCCTAAGGGACCCATCTTTCTTTTTCACAAACAATACTGGAGCACCCCATGGAGATATGCTTGGTTGAATAAAACCTTTGTCTAGCAAATCCTTGAGTTGTGCCTTTAATTCTTTCAATTCGGATGGAGCCATCCGGTAAGGGGGAATGGATATGGGTTGTGTATTAGGCAAAAGAACAATGCCTAAGTCTATTTCCCGTTCGGGAGGAATACTAGGCAAGTCATCGGGGAAGACTTCCGGATATTCTCTCACTATGGGGACCGACTCCAAAGAAGGATTCTCGGATTCAACGTCCATAACCCTAACAATGTGATACATGCACCCCTTTGAGATCATTTTTCTAGCTTTTAGACATGAAATGAAACGACCTCTAGGGGTAGAGTTTCCCCCTTTCCATTTTAAAGTAGGCTTATTAGGAAATTGAAACTTAAGCACCCGGGTTCGACAATCAATGGACGCAAAACCAGCATACGACCAATCCATCCACAAGATGACATCAAAGTCCAACATACTAATTCTACTAAATCGACCAATGTGACTTTATGAGACAATGAAATGGGACAACTCTTATAAACTCTCTTAGCGATAACCGATTCACCCACCAGGGTAGAAACAAAAAATGGTTCTTCTATGACATCGGGGAGTACATCAAATTTCATAGCCACAAAAGGAGTAACAAAAGACAAAGTGGCACCAGGGTCTAATAATGCATAAACATCAATGGAAATGACTTGGAACATACCCGTTACCACGTTCGGGGAACTCTCTTGCTCACCTCGAGATTGAAGAGCATAGAAGCAATTTTTCTTGGGAGCATCGGGATTTGAACAACTTGTAGGAGCTTGATTACCCTCTCTCCCCATGTCGATAATGGTTGGGCAATCTTTCAATTGATGCCCACTTTTTCCACATCCATAGCACACACCCATACCGGCAAGACATTTTCCCTCGTGCTTCTTACCGCACTTGGCACATATAGGTCTCTCCATCGAAGATCCACCCCGATTGCCTCCTTGAGGCTTAGGGTTAGACACCCAATCTTTGTTGGTCTTTGGACCATTGGAGGATCTTTGGTTGGAAAACCTCTTCTTCAACCTTGGTCCACTTTGACCATCAAACTTACCTTTAGAAGAATTTCCATCACCGGTCCTTGCCCTATTTACCTCTCTATTCTTCTTCCTAAGCCTTGCCTCCTCAACTTGTTAAGCATAAACCATTAACTGTGAGATATCCATGTTGTCATGGAGTATTGCCGCACGACATTCTACTTCAATGGAATCGGACACACCCGTCATAAATCGACTCATCTCATCCCTTGGGTTAGAAAGCAAAGATGGGGCGTATTTGGACAACTTGGTGAATTTCAAAGATATTCTTGGACACTCATACATCCTTGGCAAAGGTTGATAAACTCCTCAACTTTGGCTTCCCTCTTCTGATGGGGAAAAAACCTATCAAGAAAGGCTTTCTTGAACACTTCCCAACTTATGGGACCCGCTCTTATAGCCCTATTTTCCTTAAATTGAGTATACCATACTTGGGCCACATCCTTCAGTTGATACCTGGCTAGTTTGACTTTCTCAATAAAACTAACCCCCATAGCATCCACTATCTTGTAGACCTCTTCCACAAACTCTTATCGGTCTTCATTCACTTTGGAACCAAAGAAGATATGAGGGTTCATTCTAGTAAAGTCTCTCGAGGCCATGGCACTCACATTAGGGTTTTCTTGGGGCCCCACATCTCGGTTGGCTTGGGCCGTTATAGTTTGGGCTTGCATGGTCACGGTTTGAGTTTGAGTCGTCATGAGTTGAGTCAATGTTTGGAGAGCCGCCCTTATCTCCACTTTAGTCATAGACCTTTCATCATTAGGAACTTGAGGGACTTAAGGAGCTTGGGGAGGAACTCCCTCCTTCACATTCTCCTCTTCCGCCCTCCTTGCATTAGCCATTCTTGTATACATTGCTTATATTCACAAGAGAAAGGTTAAGGAAAAGGACTTCATAGAGTTAGGACTCCAAAGCATGACTAAAGAGTAGTGAAACAAATGAAGTTCCTAAACATCTTATATCCTCTCATTCATAAGTGTGGCACGCTTCACACTCATGAAAAAGACTCTACTAGACGTGGTTCATGAGACATCAACCTAAATATCATCCCAAAAACTTATGCTCTGATACCTAGTTTGTCACGACCCAGGGTACCCCCTAGACGTAACTTGGCGTACTTGACCCCGAAGGGGTCGCATACAAGCCTTTAGCATAACCATACACATGAAGCCATAAGAATGATGCGGAAAAATTTAAAACTTCCGCAATCAAAGTCAAACTTCTTTTTCATAAACGAAAATAAGAATCTAGACTTGTCTCAATCACCATCTAAAACACAGGAATACAATCTTAGGGACATAGCCCTTTACATCAATAGTCTTGAATATAGAATGTACAATAGAAACTAGAAACAATAACATCTTGTCCTCGAACTTGAAGACTCACCAAGTCTAGGGAATAGTCAACCCAAGCTTCTCTTGATAGAAGAAATACGTCTCAACGATCAGAACCTACGCTCATAGTAAATGTAGAAGAAATGGGTTAGCACATAAAGTACTAAGTATGGAAGCATGCACAAAATCCTTGAAATATGATCAGAAGGACATTTTTAGTTGAAAAATATGCATTTGCCAAGTTTAGAAATCAACATGCACTTTCAATGTACCACACAAACCATAATCACATTTATGCTCATAACATAGTAAAGCCATTACCTTAGCAACCCCTAAACAACACTTGTGCAATGTATGGTTGGCATCCCATAATACCAACCATACTAAGTACTCCTTTGGAGCTACCTTAGTCATACATATCATCTTTAGACCTCATCATAATCAATAGTCATAAATAAGGAAATAGTCATGTACATTACTTGAACATAAGTAAAGCCATTCATAGCAACTATCAATTCAACAAACATGCATATATTCATGTCTCATCATAACATAAAGAAACCATCCCATAACATCCTACTAAGTCTACTTGTGCAATGTAAAACTAAAGTCCCATACCCCCACTCCTACTAAGTAAAACTCATCAAGAATTCATAGTATAGCTCTTGTCTTATTCACTATCTTATCATATAGGGAAGAATAGCCATAATTGACATAGACCATGTGAGCGACATGGAATCTGGTGTCATGTAACCCTACACCGAAAGATGGTGTCCTACTTGCCTAAGGTAGAACAAAATGTATTAGATTTTAGGTGGATCCACTAGCTAAAGACCTATGTTCGCACATAATTGTGGGATAGGTATATTGCTTCTAAAAACCTAACCTATTGTATTGGCGGAAGAGCTTCCATTTCATGAGAATAATCTAGATGACCCATCCTATTGTATTGACGGGAGGGTCTCTACATCATTGACCATATCCTCTCGATGATAAGCATTATTTCCCAATTATACATAATTAGTCTTGAATTTCATTTACTAGGGTGAAGGAATACTTTGCCCTTCATTCAATACAATTCATAAAATAGCTCATAGATTCAATAAAGTGAGAATGTACTTTCAACCTTAGAATCATCATTAACATGTGAGTAAGCCTTTCACATTATTGTTCATAGTGTTTCATAAGAATAACCTTTCAATCAACAGAACAACATTATCATCATCCTAGACAATTCATACATAATGAAGTGTAAGGGTAAGGGAAGAATGACCTTTCAACAATACCTCAATTTACACAATAGTCATAGGATCTTCACTTTCTAAGTGAATCATAAATTCATACACAACTTTCATCAACATTGCCAAACCTTCACAATTTACCCCTTCAAGGGTCATGAATCATGCCTCACAATCACACTTAGAAATACCACTTTAAGCATGAATAAAACAAGATTCAATAACTAAAATAGGATAGAAACAATTCATAGTATTCATCTTGCATCAATACACCCATCACAATTCATGAAATTGGTGTCATGGGGTAATTCATGGGTTCATGGGGAATATTATTGTAAAAATCACCATTAAACATCAATTCATCCATAATATAAGACAATTAGCCCAATGAAATCATTTTTAGGAAGAACCCAAGGCTAGAATGAAAACCCTAGTTTTTGAACAACTTACCAATTTCTAAATTAAGAGTTAAAGGGCTCTATGGAAGGAAACTTTCCATAAATCAAGATTCCCATACCTTTATTGAAGCTTTTCCCACGAATTGGAGTTGAGAAGACGGATTCTTGATCCTTATTGTTCATGTTCTTGAGCTTCCTCAATGGAGGAACTCTAGAGAGAGAAATATTGGAGAGGAGAGGAAGATGAACTTTTTATTTTCAAGTGGGTGTTTGTGAAAGTGATTTATTATGGGAGTATTTTAATATAAAATACCTTATATAGTTATTTAGAAATAATATAAAATATACCCACTTCTTAATTTAACTTAAAAATAATATTTACAAAAATGTTCCTTGCCCACATGGAGTTGCCAAATAAAACTAAGGCAAAGTCCAAGGGAAATTTTAAGGTCCTTGAAGTGGTCCACTAGCCTTGGACTTGTCCCTTTAGCTTTTTAAAGTGAAGGCATGTCCATGAGGGTGTTTAATAACTTCAAGTACCTTATATATTTTTAATTAAAGGTAATATAAAATATACCCATTTAATTTGGACTAAAAATGAAAATTACGAAACTACCGTTAATACCCCCCACGTGGACAACCCTAAAAAAACTAAGACAAGTACCAAGGGAACTTTTAAGGTCCTTGGAGTGGTCTGCGAACCATGGACCCTCCCTTGGACTTGTGCCATGTATTTTTTAAAGCTAAGACATGTCCGCAAGGGTATACACGGGCACTGGAGCCTCACTTCGACACGTTCACTGCCTAGGTGTCATAAGGCAGCCCCCACGCGAGGCGTTCCACGTGCAGTGAGGTCCTCCACTTTCCTTGGACCCTCACGTGGACTGACCTCATACCAAAATTGGCTAAGGTAAAGTCCACGAGGGACTTGTATGGGTAGTGGAGGCCTATCACAGGCCTTGAAGCCTCACTTGAACTTACCTCCTTGCCTATACGGCTAAGGCATTGGTTCAAGGAGGCTTTTAAAGGTGGTGAAGGCTTTAACCTTCCTCGAAGCTTCCTTTGAACAATGCCTTTTTCCCACACGGCTAAGGCAAAGCTCAAGAGTGTTTCTAAGGGTAGTGAAGCCTTTCTCCTTCCTTGAACCCTTCCTTAAACTTTTACTTAGTCAAATTTTAGGACTATTTCATAACTCCAATTTATACATAAACTTTTAAGTTTCATATGTTAGGTTCTAGTTTCACCTATAAATTTTTCGAGTGTTACAATATCATATCATTTAGTTTCCGAAGATATGATGTCACAACTCAGGCCAAAAGCCTAAGTTGAGGGTGACTATAATCCGAGCAGAAAGAAGAAGTGCAAAAGAAAGTTCAACCAGTGAGCTGAGTGCATATAAAAAAAGAGGAAACGTGAAGATAGGAAAAGAAAAAAAAGAAAATAATGGCTTATGGGATGTCTTGAAATGAAAAAAGAGAGGGAATCACTCAGAAAAGAGTTGTGTGAAAATGAAACTTTGGAAAACCAAGGGACAAGTCACTCACGAACCTAGATATTCATTCCCTAGCTTGAGCCTATGTTACAAGCGGATAAAGTCCTACAGTTATCCTATTTCGGGCATTTGAAGGATAGAGCGTAGAAAGCAAGGGCAAGCCTATGGTAGTTTGTTTCTAGTGTTAGAAGTTCTTTAAGAGTATAAACGTAATACTTAGTCCCAATTATCATGAGTGAGGAATTTCTTTGGTGTGAGGACAAAGTGATTGCATTTGAGAGTAGATTAAGTTAGCTAGTAATTCACGGGCATAAGCATTATTGACTGTAAGTAATGAAATGTCATAGATTGATCCTTGTATGTTAGATTCATGGTTTTGGATACAAAGTGTGTTTTAGATGGCTGCTGCGTGGTTTAAAAAGTTTTTGAATGACTTGAGGGCTGAATGTATTATTTTCTCATCATTTGAGGAAAAGTAATAGTTCTAAGTTGAGGTTGTTGATGTGCCGTGAAAGCTTGGCACATTTGATGCTTAAAACTAAGGATTAAGACTAGAATCAAGTGTATTTATGTGGATATAATGTGTTTGGTAGTGTTGTACAGGTGAAAGTGAAATCAGATAGAAAAGAAGAAGAAATCAGTGCAGGTGAATTGAAGGAAGTAAAGACCTCAGACGACTTCAAGAGTCGTGGTCTTCATTACGAGTCATGGTGCGAGTCATGATTCTAATCTAGTACTTGGGGTGGGAAGATTTGAGATTTGGTAGGAGCAAGGAAAGATCACGGTCAACCTCACGGACCGTGGTCATCATAACGGTTCGTGGTTGTACTCGTGAAGTTGAATCAATGCCTAACCTTTGGGAAGATAAAGTGCATAAGCAACCAAATGAAGACCACGGAAGGTTTCACGGGTCGTGGTCACTTTAACTGCCTCTGGTGGTGATCGTGAAGATGATCGAGTACCTAGGCCTCGAAGAGCTTAAATGGGAAGTGACCAAGTGAAGACCACGGGCACCTTTACAGACCGTGGTCAGTTCCACGACCTGTGGTGACGTCCACGATGCATGTTCCAATGTTCAAGCCTTGAAGACTAAAGGATGAGGAATGCCAAAGGATGACCAAGGAGGGCTTCACGGACCGTGGTTCCCTTGACGGGTCGTGGAAGTGGTCGTGAAAGGGCCCGACAGTTCAGTCTTACTTCGAGTAGGACTCGTTTAAAAAAGACTTATTTGAATTAATTAGATCGTTTTTACATTTTTATCTTATTTTTCATTGAACGACGAACAAGTTTCAATAATTCAAAGCTTTTGGTTTCAACTTTGAATTTGGAATTAAGTTTGATTTCGATTTCGGATTTTTGAAATATCAAAGTGGTTGTTGATTGCTTATTCTCGTAAGTACTTTCTAACATGTTTTCATTCTATATTTCTGAATATTTACGTGAAATCATGAGTGGCTAAACACCACAACTGGGGTTGTGAGATCCATGACGAAGTTCTAAGTGTGATTTCGTAAAACGAGTGAAAGGCAATTTGTGGTTACAAACTGTAGTTTATTTTTCGTTATTCATATATCCTAATGAGTGCACACATTAGGTAAATCATTTATCTGTCATTTGTTCGAGAGAAAAATGATAGTTAGTAAAAAGATGAACTAATCTAACTAAATGGGGTTAAAGTTTGAGTTCGCGAGAAAAGAATCTTAACACCAGTGTAGGCGAGGGTAAATCGTTTAACACTCTGGGACAGAGAGGATTTGAGTGAAGATTATCTGAGTAGACTGAGAAGTATTGGATATAGTTAACTAGTATGTAATTTGTAGACGTAAGTTGCCTGAAACTCAATAACGGAAGAACGTTAGATGCAAAGTTATGGGAAACACAATCCTAGTTTCAGTTAATTATTGAAACAACTGCTAAAACTGATATTTTGTTTATTGCTCAAATAGATTTTAGTTTGTAACTATGATTTCTAAAGCATTACTGCTTAGCCCAATTTTACTTTTTGCTATTGTTTATTTAGGAAGTAATAACGACATTTGGGTAAAACACGACAGTAAAATCATTTTTGTAAAGAAATTCTCTGTGGGTTCGACCTCAACTCACGTTGAGTTCTATAAATTGACTTCGACCGTTTATATCTCTTAATTGAGGTGTATGTTTAGATGTTCATCAACGCATATGTTGGTTCTGTATCATTCTGTTGTGGTAATAACTCATGTGCACTACCTTGAGTCATCGAGAAATAACTTGGCTCTACAACACTTTGTTGTGGAAACAACCTATCTCCACTATTTGTGTCAGTATTAACACTTTGATGAACCATATGCTGATGTTGATCATAACGTTTATCATGAATCATGAAGACATCCATTGGCTCTATATCATTCTGTTGTGGAAATAACTCATGTGCATTAATTGTATTACTATTAACACCTTGATGACTCATCAACTGATGTTGATCATAAGGTTCATCCTAAATGAATGCACTCCATTGTGCAAATAACTCTTCTAAACTACATATATCAATATGACCACCTTGATGACTCATAAATTGATGTTGATCATGATGTTGATCCTGAATCATCAATGCATCGGTTGGATCTACATCATTCTGTTGTGGAAATAACTCATGTGCACTACTTGTATTAATATTAACATATTGATGACTCATAAATGAATGTTGGTTATGATGCCAATATTGAGTCATCGAGAAATCGCATGGCTCTACAACACTTTGTTGTGCAATCAACATATCTCCTTGATGATTCATAAACTGATGTTGGTAATGATTCATCAAGAAACCACTTGGCTTTACAACAATCTATTATGCAAACAACTTATCTCCACCACCTGTATCAATATTCACATCTTAATGACTCTTAAATTAATGTTTGATCTTGAAACACCAAGGATTCAGTTGGTTGTACAAGACTCCATTGTTTGAACAACTTATCTCTACCATTTATATTAATATTCAAACCTTCACAAGGTTGGGCTAAGGATGTATACATACCACCACTCATATAATTCACTTGTAAGAATATACCAGGTATGTTTTATTGTTGTTGATTACTTGTAAATTGTTGTTGATGAAGATGACCCTCCATATGTTACAAATTAGGATTTATAAACCAAAAATACTTGAGACAAGAAAAAAGGGTTTTATTTGAAAGGGGCGGGGGGGGGGGGGGGGGGGGGGG
>JAJOOH010017978.1:0-10234 GCA_029582605.1 Solanum gracilifrons
GACAAAATTATGTTGTCACTAAGTCACAGGTTAATTAGAGACAATAAAATAATCGTCACTAATTGCTTATATTATTAGAGACGAAAACTAAGGTCACTATTAAATATATAATTTTGCGGCTAAAAGCTTACAACTTTCAACTACGAACTCTATTTTGTCGCTATTGCAACACCTTATATTTTGAGATGAAAATTTTTCGTGTCCAAAATTGTAACTAATTTTATGACAAATAAAATTTTGTCACAAATTGGATACATTATTAGCGACAAAATAATGTGTCATTGATGAATAAAATTTGTCACTAGTTGTACTTAATAAAATGGCGCCAAATTATTTTTTGGTGGGAAACTTTACTAGACAAAACTTTGCTACGAAATTGTACGTTTCGTCACTAAAAGTATGTTGCACATACATTTAAATACGAAATGTTTTTTTTGTCACAAAAGGTGAATAATTAGTGACGAATTTTATATCGTAACTAATAATTTCGTAGCTAAATATCACATTTGTTGTAGTGAAACTTCAAGCCTAACTCATAAACATCAACCACACTTCAAGACCTTATCATCTAACCACATATTCCCCCCCACTTAGAAGAAACTCTTACTAGTTCTTTCAAATTCACCTCCTTCCATCCTAAGGTCGGATCAAAACAACACTAGGCTTTTATACTCATTACACCTAGCATTTCTAAATCACCACACATTTCACAAATTCCTTCAACACATCACAAAACTTCCTCATGACTAAGTCGGATACTACCAACAACACGCATAACCAAAGGAATCCCATTCATACTAAAGTCATCACCAAAATCTTTCACCTCACACCTACTAAACCACCAAGTCATAGTTGGCATCACAACCAACATTCTCTCTCCCTCAACCCTTGCAACATTAAAACTTCCTCAAAGGTTAAACCCAAATGACCATCACATACGGAACAAGGGAAGACATTATAGAGAGAAACTCCATGGCACAACTAAAAGAATGAAGAAGTGAAACTTTCTTAGCACCCAATAACCTCCTATTTATAATGTGGTGCGCTTCACATTATGAACAAGACTCTACTAGATGTGGTTTTGAGACAACCTAAGACCATCCCGGAAACTTATGCTCTGATACCAAGTTTGTCACGACCCGGGAGCACTCCCTAGTGTTAACCGGCGTACTCGACCTCGAAGAGGTCTAATACAAGCCTATTAGCATTCATTCATCGCATAGACACTAAAACCATAAGGAATTTAAAACTTTCTTTACCAAGAAAATATTTCATAAAAAAAATAGCAAGTGGAAGACTTTCTAGACTTTATACACTTATGTCTCAAAACCATCTAATACTTTAGAGTACAAGATAAGGACTACGCCCATACAAGACTTAAACAAAATACTAGAAATACATCAAAAGGAACATGTAGGGTATTGTCCTCGAATCTATGAGGACTCACCAAGTCTTCACCTTCAACACTTAGAAACCTATCAAGTAGTCATGACATGTCACCATCTTCCAATCCCTACACTTTAAGTCAAAAAGGGAAAGAAAGGGGTTAGCACAATTAAGTACTAAGTATGGAAACCGTGCAAAAACATGCTAAAAAGGACATTAATTGGAGAAACATGCTCTATGACATTTGATAAAACTTCATGAAAACACAAGTCTATGAGACATAATACAAGTCAACATTCACATATAAGACCATAGTCAACCACACACATACTTAACATAAATCCATATACAACCCATGCTTAGCTTTAAAGGAACACATGCCATTTCATTACCATAGAACCTCTACCTAATATAACTTTAAGACACACTTGAGTAAGACAAAAAGTGACCGACCATACAACCTCTTCAAGAAAACTTAAGTGTTCCTCAAGATTACCTTAGATAAGGACATTTCCTTTACAACATAACATCAATAGACCAACATTCTTTAAGATACCATTTAGGAGACACTCAAGCACATAAGGGGACTTTCACATAATAGTCGTTAGACTTAGGGAACTCACTTTAGTAAGTTCAAATCCTACTCGTGCCATGTGTAGATAGCATCCCATACTACTACCTACACGTTGTAGAACCTATCCAATAACTATAGTGCACATCCCACATGATGGGAATAGGCATAACCGACATAGACCATACTAGCTAGGTATCGAATCCAGAGTCTATCCTACTCCATGGAGGTTGTTCTACTTGCCAAAGGTAGAACTAGTAAGCAACCCATGTAGGCACATGGTTTAAGGGATGTCCAAGGAAGTTCATTGTACCTAATCTCATACTCTACTAGGTCACCTTCCTAACCACATCCACTCGGTGCTAGCCTTATTTCCCATAGAGTATTTAATCACATATGTACTTAGAGAGGGTTCCTTTTCAAGTTCAACCAACTCATAGTACCTCTTCCCAAGAAAGGCCCCATTTCATAGTCATAGCCAATCAAGGTTCATAAGGATAGCTCATTTAAATTTCTTAGATAAGGATTCTCATGTCGTTCCGGCTCCATCCATCTCTAAGTCTATCATTTCACTCAAGAAGGGAACATCGCCCTAAGGCCCATCCTTCAAGGTTATACATTTACTTAGGAAAGCTAGACTTATGAAAGGACACCATTTCTTCGTTTTGCCGATTCGAGTCTTGGCCTAGAATTCCTCTTTTAGCATTTATAGAAAGGGGACGATTTCTTAGTTCTGCCCACTCCATACATTCATGCATTCAAGACTTTAAGTAACAAGGAGGGACACTTTAGTCTACCAACCAAGTCACAACATTTTCATTTAAGGATACGTCATAATCCAACATCATTTCATATATACATCATGAGAAATCATACTTTAACTCACAATGCTATCCACTTTACATAGGATCATCACAAGATCACATAAATCTCATTCACATCATATCACATATAGCTTCACATAAAACTCATTCACATCATACCTTCACATATAGCTTCACATAAAACATTACATATAGAATAGAGGACTTTACATATAGCCGCATATGTGTATAATAATACAAAAATAAAATAACATTCATATAAAACCCTTCATGGCGTCAATTCACAATAATACAACAAATAACCACCTCCACCAAAGGTGGAGCAAACCAACCAATAGAAATTATATCAATACTAAGAGATTAAGCCATCTTACCATTTTCCAAAGCCATAACCAACATTACACAGTTCCCTACTAATTCAACATTATTCATAAAGTAGGTCAACTTACCATCCTTTCCAAGCCACCTTCACCATTCTCAAGATCAAACAAATCACAATAAAAAGCATAGGTAATCATGGTATTCAACTATACCATTTTAGCTAAGCAGAAGCCCATAATCAACATGAAGACAAATTCACAATATTTTTTTGCCCATTCAAGGCCAACATACCACATCCTTCAATTCAATAAAAATTCTTAACAGTTCACATATATAATACCATATATAAACAGCCCATACCATACTAAACACAATTTTTATAATTATCTACTCAAAATCAATACGCCCACTTTATGGTGAAATTTAGAGAATTTGAGAAAACATGGGTTTATGGGGATTTCTTTCTAAAAATCATTAATAATATTTAATAACAATATAACTCATCATTTAAAACCATTTTTTTATGCAAGAATCCATGCTAGAATCGAAATTAGGACTTTTGGATTTTTGAAGATCATTGAAAATACTTTGAATTAGCTCTTTGATTGAAAAAGGAATCAAAGATAAATAGTCCCCATACCTTAACTAAGAATCCCCACGCAATTTGATAAAGAATCACCTTAAAATCATCAAACCCTAGCTCCTAGTTCTTGACCTTCTTCAATGGAGGATTGTAGAGAAAGATATTTGAGAGGAGGTGGGTTTCTTTCTTTATTCTAATTGGAGTGACTTAAATGAAAGAATTTTGGTCAAAAAGGGGCTTTATAATTTCTAGGAAAGGCAAAGAATAATAAGATCTCAACTTAGGAAAAGAATTAAGGACCCACAAAGTTAAACTTAAAAGTGTTCACTAAACCCATCTAAACTCCTCCTTTTTGACAGTGATTCACTATTTCGGGTATAACTTTTTTCTCCAAGGTCAGAATTGGGTAAACTCGGTGGCGTTGGAAAGAGGACTCAGGGACCTTTAATTTGATAGTTAAAGATCCACCTAATTCATTTTGATCTAAAAGATATGACCATTTAATGTTGACCCTTACAACTCACTGGTCCAAATGACTAGTTTTCGGACGTCACAGTTATTTCTCATCATTTCATCAAGTTCTCAACTCCAAACTCACATGTGAGGCTCTAGTTTTACTAGTTCGTTTTTAGGGTCGTTACAAGTAGCTAGGCTACCTCAAAAAAATTCTGCACAAGGTGAAGGCAACCCCATGAGCCTTCCCACGAGTCGTGATCTTCAACACTGGCCGTTAAGTGGCTCATGAAAGTTATCCAACCTTGGGGCAGCCTTGGTGAGCTACTGCCTCCCTACCATGGGTGGCACCATGAGTCGCGGTGAAAACCATGAGCCCTGAATCTCGTGCTCTAAGGTAGTGCCTTAGCAGCTTGGGGAAGCCTTGACTGTTGCCTTAGCCTTTACCCCCTTTGCCTTGGTTCATGCCCTCCAACCTTGACTTGTTGCCTTCTAAACTAGCCCTAGTTAACCTACTAACTATGGGGTGTTACAGGACCACACCTACCACGGGCAGTGGGTGGCCGGCGTGGTTGGCTGCATCGACACCTGGAAAGCTGCTAAATGCCTCTCTTTGGATGCAGCGCGCTATTATAAGATCTCGGAAATTGAAACAGCTAGGAAGAAGCTAAGAACTGGAAATAGTCATTTTTGGAAAGAATGAAAAATCTGGAAAATTGTTTAAGTTAGGAAAAATGAGTTTTTTGTCAACTTCAAACGGACATAACTCCTATATCAAGATGATTTAGGTGTATTTCCAAAAATGGTTGGAAAGCTCTTGGAATAATCTTTCCAACACCACCAAGTTTATTCCATTCCAAGTTCGTATGAGTAAGTTATTCCCTTTGGAAGTTGGGTTGTTGGAATAAGGAAAGTTCAATCCGAATTTTGAAGGGGTAGTTTGGTCTTTTCCTTACCCTTTTATTTTAATTCGTTTGTGGTAATTTATTTGGGGTCTAAGAAGAATTAGATCAGTTTACCCTTCTACCAAAAGAGTTAGGGTTTTGAGCGAAGAGGAAAGAAGAGGAGAAAAGAGAAGAACGTTCAAGATTCATCAAGATCGTCGAGATTAGCTTGTGGATTTCGTCGGGGGTGATCCCTACAAGGTATGTGAGATCACATAGCGTTGGTTTAATTCTCCCATGCACCAATCATGATTTATTTCAGCAAATTTAAGTTCTTGAAAGCTTAGAATTGACTTCTTGATGGGTTTGTTGAAGTTCCATTAAATTCTTGTTTCGTTGAATTCGTTGAGGAGTTGATTGATCCTAATCTGTAGTTTTATGTTTGATTTCTAGTAGAATCTGATGTACATTGAACATTTAATCGATTCTAAGTAATTGGTGAAATAATCCATGGAGTTTAGAGGGTTTAGAGCTGAAAACGAAGAAGAAATTTCGTCAAACGAAATCTGGCAGTAGAGGCGCGTTGTGGAGCTGGTTCCCAGAACTGGTAATTTTTGTTTCGCACCGCGGATATTTCACGGAGCGTTATGCCTTAATATTTGTTTTCTAAATTAAATTTTAAAAGCATATCCGCGTCGCGGACCCACCCACATATATCAAAATTTGGTCTTTACTCATGTTTAGCTATCTAAAATCATTCCTAAACATCATGAGATCTTTCCAATCACAAATCAATCCTTGAATCCATAATTCAATTCAAGGACCAGTTTAGAGTCAAGTCAATAGTAGTTAGGATCAAAGTCAAGAGAAGTTCTTAGAGTTTTCCAAAAGTCATTTCTAAATGTTTTAACTTTGTTTAAAGACTTAAAGATCAAGTTGAGTAAAGAGTAAAGAGTAAAGTTTGCAGTCCATTTTTTCAAAAGTATATGGGGACTATGCATTCCCAAAGGGTTTAAAATATTTTCACATTTTAACATAAAAGGAAACCTCGATTTCCAAAGGGCCGTCGCGCTAGTTTTCAGAAAAGAGTAATCGCTTTTTAAATGAACCAAGAGGGGAAACTTTGATTTCCAAGATAGCCTTTGAGCTATGTTTTTTATCACTAATCTCGAATCACAAAATAAGTATGTTTCTAAACATAAATATATAGTATCATAATTTGGGAGTAGTACTGAGCACCGATATGGGGGAGCATTCAGAGAACCCATAGCCCCCTTAAACCATGTAGCCATCATGGGTAGAAAAGGGTCATACTTTTTAGATGAACGCTTAGTGTTTTTTAGCATAGACTAGTGGATCCACTTAGTAGTTCAAGTCCTATACCTTTTGCAAGGTATAGGATGCCTTGGCAGCGTGAGGTAAAACACTATATCATCACTATCGCTCCTAAGTGATGGTTGTCGGTTAGAGAAACTCCTACAGAAGTTAATTGTATTCTTATATACACAAATATTTGTATTTTTACATAAATTTAAGAGTTTTGGTGTATGTTTGCATACACACAGAGTTGACATAATGTTTTAAACAACTTTTCTTTATATTGCACTTGTTTTAAACTACTTTATATTGAAATGAGTTGAGTTATGTTGAGTTGAGTTAAGCCAGGTAAGTTCTTCAGTTTCTTTTCAAGCTTAAGTTGTGTTAAGAATTCCATCTTGCATACTCGTACATTCATTGTACTGATGCCAGTTGGCCTGTATGTTATTATGATGCAGACGTAGGTAACTAGGATCGGCATCCAATGCATCGATGATCAAGTGAGCAGTTCAGAGCCTGTTGGTGAGCCTCTTTTCATTCCGAAGTACTCTTTTTATTTTGCTTTCAGTATTTCATTGTTAGGATGATTGGGTGTCTTGTCCCAACATCCCTCTTTGTTTTAGAGGATTCATAGGCAGTTAGTAGTTCAGTTGTCTTTACATTATAATTTCTTATATTAAGACATGGGTCACCATTTTTGGCCAAGTTGAATGTTAACTTTTAAACATTCTCAGTTATTTCACTATTCAGTTGAGTTAAGTGCATTTGATCATTGTAATAATGCTTAGAGTCTTCAGCTGAGTAAGTATGTCAGGCCAAGGGTTCACTTGGGGCCGATAATGGTTCTCGAGTGCCAGCCACGTCCAAGGTCTAGGCTCGGGGCGTGACACCAATTGAAGCTTTGGCGAGTACCAGCCTTGGTTTTCTTCAACTTCTTCAGCTTTTTTGTTCCTTTATGCCTACTAATGCCATTGTCTTGCTCTTTTGCCTTTATTTCTTCAAATTAGCACTTTAACATCAGTTTAGAGTATAAATATGCCTTGAAGACACCAAAACATTGAATATTAAGCCCTAAATGAGTGGAAATCCCCGACACATCAATACCCGAACTGAAACTTTTGCTTGTCCTAAAGTAAAACACAAGATCAATCAGTTCAATAGAAATGTCTACAAATAGTGCTACTAGAGACTCAACATGAATGCACCCGAGATTAAAACTACCCATTCAATGTTCAAATGTGAACTACAAATTTTAAAATGTGACTAGTAATCATCAAATAGAAACCAAGCTCACAATGGGATGTCATCCATTGATCCTTGCATGCTAGATAAATGATTTTAGAAAAAAAAATCTGGAAAACAAGACATGGTTCTAACTTTAGGGAATTGATGTGTCGTAAACTCATGGAACATTTGACACTAAAAATAAGAATTAGTGAAAGAAATTGAGCTTGTTTGTGTAGATATGATGGTTTCTGTTTATGTTGTCCAGGTGAAACACTTGGATGCAAATTATAGGAAAGAAGTTTTAAAATGAAGTAAAATAAGCTATACAAAACGCCACATGGGTTGTGGTCCAGTAGATGAGTTGTCTTATGTCTCGTGGAAGAGAGGCATTGAAAAAAGTAGCTACCTTAGTGAAGCCTAAAGTACAATTTTTAATGATCATGTAATTTCCCTAAGAATAGGATAAAGTAATAATCTGTTTTAATTAGGAGACTGTTCATTGATTGTTGTGTTTAGTAACAATTTAAGAAAATAAAATGGCAAGTCATTACAAAGGGGAAACCTCAAGTTCTTAAGACCATTCATGCTTGTTTCGAGGTAGGTGATGGTCGTTTATTTATTTTTATGTTATACATGTTTGTCTGCTACTTCTCTAGTATTGCATACATGATATATGATTAGGGAAAGAGGAAAAGACATGATTTTAAATGTTGAATGTTATTCATATTATGCAATGAATGTGTTTACCTGATGTACAAGCTTATTTTATTAATTATGATTGTGAAGTTTAGTTAAATAGTGGATCGGGTACCACACTGGTATATATTTATGAGAGGATTAGATGCCACACTGGTTCAAATTTTTGAGTGGATTGGGTGCCATGCGAATACATATTTACTAGTGGATCGGGTAACATGTCGGTACATATTAACTAGTGAATCAGGTACCATTCTCGTATACTAACAGTTTGTGTGTGTGTTCCATGAGAAAACAAGAATGACTTGTTGTGTTGTGACTGTATATTTTTATAGTTTATAATTGTAACACCCCGGGAAAATTTTGAGCTAAGACTCGAACCATCCTTCACTGTGAGTAGGATTTTAACGAGGACATTAAATTTTCTTAACTATTAAGGACACTAGATGTAGAACCTGCACTTCCAAAAAGAACTAAAGAGAATTCATTCAACTTATTCGCAAGTTGTTTTAAGTTTTGGGTCAGCTTCAAATGACCATAACTTTCAGTAAATGACGAGTTACGTAGGCCATAAGATATAAAATGGAAGGTCTTTTTATTATCTTTCCAACACCATCGAGTTTGCTAAGCTTCCATTTCGGATGAGTGAGCTATGCCTGTTTGTAGTCAGTCGGTCCAATTAAGGAAATTTACCCTTAATTATGAGGGGTATTTTTGTCTTTTCCTTACTCCTTCATCTTAAAACGTTTTTAGTAAGGTTTTAGTAGTATTACCGGACTTGGGTCAATTTCATTATCCTAAATCATGCTTAGGGTTTTAGAAGAGAGTCCAAGAAGAGAAAGGTTCAAGGCTTTCGTCGAGATTCTTGAGTTTTGTTGCAGTTTTTCTCCAAGAGTTTGATCCCTAAGAAGTATGTATACTTTTATAGTGTTGGGTTCGTTCACCCCATGCCAATCATGATTTATATATTCAAATTTATCCATAAAGATTGAAAGATTTAAGTTCTTGATCAGTGTTCTTGAAGTGTTACTTTCGTTCTTTAATTAGGATGGGTTTGATGGGTTGTTGAGATAACTCCAATGAATTTGAGGGTTGTTTTTGAGTAAATTCTTGTGTATTTATGTTGGGTATTCGAATCTAAGTTAGTTGGGAAGAATCATTCGATTCTAGGCGAATTAGGGCCAAAAATCGAAGAAGAAAATTCATCGGAGAGTTTTGGAAAGGGGCTGGGGCGGCGCGCTGCAACTTCTCCAGGGGGCTTCGGTGGCGCCCTAGAAGTTCGCTACAAATGAGGTTCTGAAGCTTAGGGGCTGGGGCCCCGTGCCAGCCTTCCCCCGCCCTTTTTTCGTTGGTTGTCCCATTTGAGTTCCTTTAAAGTGTACCTTCACTCCCTTATGATTCTAACAACTCTAAACTAAATTTAATCATCATGACATCCTTCATATAATGAATCATAACATTTAAATTCATAATTCAAATTCAGTAAAGAGTCAAGAGTAGACTTCAAGAAAGTCTTTCAGTTAAATTGTGAATCCTTTCAGATGAACTATCGATTTGAGCGAAGTTTTAAGGAAGTAAGTATGAGGATGAGAAGAGTCGTACACATAAGTTCTATATTGTTATTTAGACCATTGATTCAAATCATTCATCCCCATAAATTCCGCATGAACTCCATAATTTGAGTATCTTTGAGAGGAGTAGTATCTTCAAGTTCTAAGTTCTTGAGTATTGAGTTTATAATTCTTTTGAGATTATATTTCTAATTATGGGACTACAACATGTTACCCATGCAGGTCCTTCAGTTGAGTTGTTCATGCCCATAATTCTGCATGAACCCTATGAGTTGAGTAGTCTTGAGATGAGTAGTATCATTGAGTTATTGAGTTTTGGAGTTGTAGAATTCCGATTATTGAGTTCTATATATGGTTATTGAAAACCTTGAATTGAGTCGTTCACGTTCATAATTCGGCAT
>JAJOOH010017979.1:0-13197 GCA_029582605.1 Solanum gracilifrons
TGACTTTGTTATCCTGAGCCGATTGTTCATCATTTTCATCAACAACCATATCATCATTTAATATTCATTGAATATTTCATCACTACTTTGGTGTTCACATGAAAAATTATGTAATACGACACAAACAACTACTATAGAGGGTGTTTTTGTAAAAGATAAAAGTTTGGGGTAAAATTTCAATTTTCAAAAGATTCCAAATAATGAGATTTGGCCCAAATACTAGAAAAAACTAGTATTTGGGAATTTGGGATATTTGCCAAAAATATTTGCCAAATAATGGCAAATTGTATGGACAAATACTATTTGCCAAATTTTTTCCCAAATATTATTTGGGAAATCTATGGCCAAACGGGCCCTTAATATATGAACTAATATGATTGACCTAGTTTTGGGAGGTTCCACAGTAAAATCACCTCCCTCCTCCTCCATTAAAATAATTTGAAATTACTTAATATATGAACTAATATGATTGACCTGGTTTTGGGAGGTTCCACAGTAAAATCACCTCCCCCCTCTTCACTTCCTCTCCTTTCCACTTTTTTTCCTCTTTGGATATTATCCACCATTTTAAATTTTAATTTCTTAAAACTAATTATGACAAAACAAGGGAGAATTTTTTTTTGAAATAACGAGGACATTCATATAGAAATAATTAGTTCAATAGAAGATAATTTAATAATATTTTTTCTATTGTGTGCACCCAAAATTCAAAATACATGAATAGAAGTACTCTTTTCTCATATCCACACCCCTACCCCATCAAGATGATAATATAAATTAAAAGAATATGAACATGTAAGTTTATTTCAAGTTTGAGTCTTTGAGATCCTAATTATGAATAAGAGATTAAAAAGGAACCAAAAAAGAAAATAACAAGATAATTGAATAATTAATAGAAAATTTTATATTAATAAAAAATAATAATAATTTTTTTGATGGACATTTAGACACGAATTTTAGATGGACCCCATTATGAATTTAGTAATAATAAATTGGGTATTGATTTAAAATAGGTCCAATAGAAAGATATTATGAAATTAATAATTTTTTGAACATTATTTTCAATCGTATCAAGTCAAAATATGAATTATTTGTAATTATTATTATTTATTTTTTTTGAAAAAAGTTTAAATTTGAACCAATCAGATTAAGAAACATAATAAGTAAATATTTAATGATTTCACTTTAAGGGAGTTGTTAAAAATAAGAGCAAATATGAGCCAAAAGTTAAATATTAAGGATATTTTTGAACCAAAAGATTGACATCAAGGATATTTGAGAGCCAAAAGTTGGATGGAGGATAGCTTGTATCAATTCAAATAGTTTAACGGCATTTTACGCCCTTCTCTGTTTAAAAAAATTATTTTTAATTTCTTTAGCAAAATTTTCAGACATATACTCTCACATAACTTGTGTAAAAGAAAAAAAAATTTAAAGTCCAAATATGATAATTAACTCATGTTCTAAAAAATTTCGAGGTACTTCGAATTGTTTGTTGACACGATGCTTAATTTTATGTCGATAAGAAAATGAAATTAAATGAAGTACAAAAGAACGTAAAATTATGTGAAGAGTAGTTTCTCCAACCTAAGTCACCAAAGCTTAGTAGAGCCCAAGTGAATCCACTCATTGATCAAGTATCAATCAATCAACAATTCCTCTTCAGCTGGAATTAACAAGATGAAATATTCTGTGATGATTCCAGAAAAAAACTTCGAAAAAAGTCATAAGAAACGAAAGTTCGATAGTCCCCTAAACATCCATTTAAAACATAATCGCAGTGGAGCCACCAAGAGAAGAACAATTGGAATGAAATGAACTCAATGACCAATGTTTCTATCTACAATATCAAATAGGGCATGAAGAATTAGTTACAGAAAATGCCCTTTCAGACAGCAGCTCGTTGATCCTATATACAAGCACATCAGAAAGGGAGATTCATCTACACAGAATGCATCACTTTAATGTCTGTTCAGTTCTTGCATTTCTGTCATTTAAGTGAAGATGTTCCAATGATTATCTGACGGTAAGCCTAGTTTGATTTTTTCGAGTGTCTTTAGAATCTCTAAGAACGAAGGTCTCTTGTTCACATCTTTAGCCCAGCACTGCTCTACCAACCTGCATGGAATTGGTTGAAGTTAGCAAAAACAGCATCAAGTTCCACTTCAAACTCCATAGGAGTTGTGAGGTCTAACATGCTACGTCTACAACTCTACATAATTCTAAAAGGAGCAATTTTAGACATGTCTATGCTAGTTAGAGCTAAAACCGTTAGAAGTAATTAAACAACAAAGGTGGTTGCCAATAGACTGACTAGGTGATGCATCATATTTTTTGGATGCCACCTTCTTTTCCGATATCATCACAACTATTTTTTCTTTCTAGTCCCTTGAAGCAAATTGTTCCCAATTTGGGGAAGTTCTATGGGCTTACGCCCTAATGAACATCTGGAAGGTTGGGACTTATGTTATGCCTAAGCAAATTCCCAAAAAGTTGGGAATTACGCCTCCCCCCCAACAGCAGCCTCCTTTCTCAATGCTTATTAGCCCGCCCGCCCAGAAACCACCTTTCGAAACACTGCATAAGACTACTGAATTCAAAGTAAATTGGGTAACCTTTTCATTTTTGGCATTACAGGTCAAGTATCAAGTTACTTGAATGATGAACGTATCAATCTCCAATGTTTACTTACTCTTTCAATTCTGGGGTCAAACCTTTTGCCCTGAACATCGGCCTGTGTCCTTCAGCCACATATTTTGCTGCTTCATATGGTTCATAGTGCGACAGTGGTGGATCACCCTCTAGCATCTGCACCATTGTTCATTATTCATTAATAAGTTTTATTTCGCTCTCCCATTCTGCTAGAAAGCCAGCAAGGATTAATATTACCTCATAAAAGATCATTGCAAAAGAGAAGACGTCAACCTTCTTGTCATATTTCCGGTGTTTGAAAACTTCAGGAGCCATATACCGGTCTATGGATTGATCATATGGAAATAAATTAGAAAGAAATAACACCATTGATTAAAACGTCAATGAATGAAAGGAGGTAAGACAACTGCACTCACAGCTCCCAGTCTCGCCTGTCATTTTATAAACATCATGGGAATTTTGAACCCTTATTAGCTTGCTCAATCCAAAATCTCCAACTTTCAAATGGTCAGCACTGGAGTTGACAAGGAGAACATTCCTGGAAACGTTACCATATTCAGCACTAGCTAATGGATCGTAAAGATAAAAATAGCATCATGTTATCAGCATCAAATAAGAGTTTCTCCATACACAAATTGCATAGATCAACCAATAATAGAATCAAGAAGAGAAGATTAACAGACCTGGGCTTCAAATCTCTGTGGATTACAACATTTGGTTCATTGTGAAGATAAGCCAAGCCTCTGCCCACATAAACATATAGCCTTACGTGAGCAAACTACATATGAAATGCGAAGTGTTTTGTATAAAATGTCAGATGGCTACAGTAGTTTCCTTGTAAAATGGCATGACAGGATACTTCATCAGATAACCTTATCAGGTCAGAATGAGCTACTCATGATAATGACTGTTTTTTTTACATGCATTTTTCAACCACCTCCCCCTGTAAAAGCAAAGTAAAAAGCCCAGCTAACTATAAAAAAGATAACTTTTAGACAGAAGCTAAATTGCCAAACATTCAATTTTTTCTACCTCTTGCGTGATTCCTAAACAGTTGCAAAAAACTGTAAGTTGAATATCCGCCAATAAAATGTAAATGCTAGCAAAATGCTATAAAATAGAAAAGATAGAAGCCCCAAAAAAATTTCTCTGTTCAGGTTAGTTTTCTGAATGAAACTTTTGATAAGTACAAGTTTATTGATGTATGCCAGCATTAGTTTCCAAAATGAATCACCCATCTTTTTATTTTTATCAAGTAACAAATTTTATTGACAACGGGCAAGAAAATACCCATAAGGAGTATTACCAAAAAGTAGAAAACCTTACAAAAGGATATGGTTTTCTACAAATGACACACAATCTTCTATCCCTACAGGAACCTCATGGGTTGCACCAAAAACAAACTTTCCCATCATATAACCAGGGCATCAGATATACCACTGTCACAAAAGCAGATAGGAAGATCTGGAGTTCAAGTAAATTAACACTGAAATTTTATAATTCATCAAGATTACCTTGCTATATCCAAAGCAAAATTAACTGCTGTAGATGGACTAAGAGCACCTTTTCCCTTGAGGTACTGATGAAGGTCACCCTAACAACACAATAAATGCATGAAACTTCACAAGTTAGAGAGAAGAATTCAATATCCATTTTACAGAAAGAAAGAGCAATCACATACCCCTCTCAAGTATTCAGTTATTAGCATCAAGGGCTTCTTATCAGTAACAGCTCCAAGAAATTGCACTACATTTGGATGACGAAGCTTCACCAGCAAATTTACCTCATGTCTGAAATCCTGACTGTATCAAAAGTAAAGCAGTATTATGTTTCAATCCAAAAAGGAATTAAATCAGGTACCAATAAAAAGGAAATAGCATGTAGCAACAATAAATTTTTATAAGGGGGTCTAATTGCATACAAACTTACAGCTATCTGAATCTGGGTTAACTGCTAACCTTAATCGAGAAAAACATTGCAAAGAATTAAGAAGGTTCACACCCTATAGTAAGTACATATGTAGTACTTCTTGCTCCACTTTATTTGAAAGTCCTCACGGAAAATAACAGATTTAGGTTAAACTTATTGTTCCAAAGCAACACTATTATTGATTGACTATTATTAATGATGCCACCATTTTGCAAAGGCCACCAATGTCCTAGGTGCAGAAAGTTCTAATTGTTACTATCTTTTTACTTTTCTGATCAATTGACTAATCTTCAAAAATCAAACATAATGAAACAAAGCTGTATAGGCCTCCATCCCCATCCCAGAAACAAACCAAAATACAAGACTTGAAAACCTCAACAAACAACCAAGATGGACTTCATACCAGAAAGCACCAACATAACATTGTAATGATAAATCCACTAGATACTTACATCACCAATTGATCATCTGAAAGGTTTGGGAGAATGCGTTTAACAGCTACAGGTGTTCCACGCCAACAAGCTTTTATTATTTCACCAAAAGACCCCTATCAATATTAGCTCTCATTAGCAATGATGAATATTAGATATATAGAACCGTATTCTCATAGTTAGAAGAAACTTGACTCAGAAACAACGTAAGTAAATATAGAATTGGAAACATAAAAATAACTAAATGAAAAAAATGGTTGAGGCAGCACTGGGCAACCAATTGTGAAGATAACCCTGGTGTCTGTGTGGTCTGAGGTGATGATACCAAAATCACAGCTACCAGGGGAATGCAATAAGCAGAAAACACCTTGAATGCTGCCCCAAACAAAAAAAGAACTGTCTTTCCCTATTTAGGTGAAAGTTCCTAAGGGACATATAAAATGCTCGCTGCACTTCAAAACCGGAAAACACTTTATGCTATATTTAACCAAAGGGCAGCAAAAAAGCACCTAATAATATTCCATACAATTCTCAGAATTTTTCAGAATTCAAAAGCTTCATCATAGGCAAAGTATTTTGAAGCAACTAGGCGGCAAGAAGTTAGCTTATACATCGTGATATAAGATACAGCTGCAATATTCTTTGTGGACAAACGACTTTATCAAAAGAACAAATAGGCATATAGTAGGCATAACATCAGTAAAAAGTGTCATTTAAACGAGACACGACAAATTGTATAAGATTAACCATCATTACGAGAAAATAACTATTTTAATTGACAAGATACTTGGTGGATGGAAGCTATACGAAATCGAACAATATGACTTTGATTCAACCTCTAATAAGTTAATTTACAATCACTATTAATACAACTTGTACCTTCCCAATGATTGCTGAGTTAGAGAAATCCAGCTCAGTAGGATCAATCTCCCAGTCACACTTCTTTGGCAAAGGGGGTGGAACAGCCCTTGGTTCAAAATGGCTCCCATCTTGCCCCTACAGCATTTCCACAAATAATTATATCCAGCTGAAAAACATATCCCCATATGTCAAAGAATGAGTTTGCAGATTTAAGGGGATGAGAAAGCGATTTCCAACATTAAGAGATGCATTCTTTAAAGTGCTGGAAGATGAGATAATGTACAGATAATAAGCACGCACATGCACACACACACACACACACATGAATGTCAGATCCAGCTTCCAAGTAATCCGAGTCAAACAATCACTTACTTCCTAAATGTGGGTATTCTTTCGCAAATATCCAGCATATCATACCATGTATATACTTATTCGCTGGGTCATCAAGTAACCTTCACTTTCCTACCATGAGATAAATAAGACAATAATGGTCATACATGTGCATGATATATAGGGTCTTGATAACCTACTACATGAAGGTAGTAGGTTAACACGGTCAGCATTTTCATTTCACTAAAATGCCCTTACTATTTTTGCCAACTCATTAAAAATAGGGGCCTTTACGCCATTGCGTACCAAATTACAAATCCCCCAAAAATTCATTATTCTCGCCCCAGCATCACCCAAACGTCATTGCCTCTTTTCTTTGCTTTCCTTGTCATCGTCAATGGTGAAGTCACAGCAACAAACATTTGCCAACTGATTTCCTCCCCAAACCCAGAAAATGGGAGGTGGGGGGGGATTCAAAAAGTAAACCTTAAATCTATCAAAGTAGATACAACAACATACCAAGTGAAATCTCACTAAGTAGGGTCTGGGGAGAGTAGAGTGTACGTAGACCTTAGCACTACCTCGAGGAGGTAGAGAGGCTGTTTCCGAAAGACCCTCAGCTAAGTGCATCAAACTCAAGTACAAGAAGAAGAAAACAATGAAGAAGCATAGCAATTAATAACAAAAGAAGTGTAAAAGTCTACAAGAAAGAACAGTAACATCAATAAATAGAATGTAAAAAAGTAAATCAAAAAAGAATAAATGATAGAAGGAAAAATAGGTTTCTAATCAGAAAAATTACATGAAGAAGTTTGGTTGGTTGTATACTTGTATTCACAACGAGAAAGAGAGAAAAATAGAAGGGAGAAGCCAAATCGAGATGGAAGAGAGTGGGAGTGAATAGAAGCAGATTTTTTAGCTTTTCTGGTAAAAAGACAAGGACCCCTCTCACTAATAAAGTTATTATATTCTATTGGGGGCTATTAAGGAAAACGAAAAATGGGGACATTGCTAACCTACTACCTTCATGTTGTAACATCAAAACCAAACCAACAACATGCACAGTGTAGTCCTACAAAGTAGGTCTGGGAAGGGTAGAGATGACCTTCATTTGTAGGTTAGCATATATATATATATATATGTGTGTGTGTCAATCGTAAACAGCCTCTCTACCTCACAAAGGTAGGGGTAAGGTCTGTCTGAATACATGCTACCCTCCCCAAATCCCACAAGTGGGATTACACTGGGTATGTTGTTGTGTGTTTTCAGATACTCAGATCCAGCTTCCAGGTAATCCAAGTCTCACAAATCACTTATGTCCTAAATGTCAGTATTCTTTCAAACATCCAAATATCCAGCATATCATGCCATCTATGTACTTAATGGCTGGGGTCATTACGTAGCCTTCTTTCCTACCAAAAGATAATTATGGTCATTAATGATATGACGGGTAAAAGAATGCAGAATAAGTGTCGCTGAAAATTATCAATCACAAAGTTAGGAGAACAAATAAAACTATGAAAAAGAATCATTACAAGATTAATTAGTTCATATAGTTTTTGTTAGATGAGCACCTAGACCTTGATGGGAATAGAGGTGCTGCCAGATAAATGTCATATCAAAAGGCATCTCTGACCGCACCCAAGGGTGTGGCCTAGTGGTCAATCTCTGAGGTCTCAGGTTCAAAACTCAGTGGAGACAAAAAAACACTAGGTGATCCTTTCCATCTGCCCTAGCTTTGGTGGACAGAGTTACCTGGTACCTGTTGCTAGTGGGAAGTGGTAGGTGTCCCGTAGAGTTAGTCGAGGTGCGCAAAAGCTGACCCAGACACCACGGTCATAAAAAAAAAAAGGTATCTTTGACCCTAACACAAGTTGAGAGTTTAGGTGTAGAAAAATCATAAAACTCCAAATAGCGTAATATATTGATGAGACATCAATTCTATCAAATTTAGCCTAAATATGATAAGCAAAAGAACTCACATAAGATAGGCCACCATATGACTTCAACAACTCGATCATACCATGTTTCTTAGCTCCTTCTGCATCAGCTAAAGGCTGTAATCAATAATAGCATACCCAGAGAGTGAATCTATTATAGGACCAACAACTTCATAGAAAAATCAGGGTCAACATATTCATCCACATATACACAAACATATATCTCATGAGAACAGAGAGGTAGGGGAGGGAATTGAAATCAAGGAGCTGGACAACAAAGCAATATCAAGTTTAACTTTTCTCACAAACAAACAATGTGTGTCGCATCATGGAAATAATTTTCTCAAAGCTCAACACTCAAGACTAGTAATTTTTGCTTCACTTGGAGCATATTAATATGATATTTTTTTGAGAAGTTTACATAAATATTATTTGATTCATCCAAGAGTAAATTTAAAACTCACACTGATTCAAGAAATGGGTTGTTATCTCCTTATATGGTATTAAGCAACCCTCACTTTGTCACTCATGAGCTAGCTAGCTTTTGAGGTAGAGTTAGGTCCAAGGTCCATTTCTCAACAAGGTATTAACCATACCCATTTATGTTCTTGGTTTACCCAATATGTTATATTGTATCCACATGTCTACCCCTTGGCATGGGGGTGTTAAGTGTCTCATATTGGTGGATAATTAGCTTTTTATGCTTAATATTGCATAACTTGGTATCAAGGCTAGACACATTTATATTTTTGGTTTACCCAATATTAGGCCCCTATACTATATTATCTAGTACCAAATGTCTTGTCCTAGGAGCGTAGGGGGCATTAAGTCTCTCGCATTGATTGAGGGAGTTGGTTATTGTTTCTTCTATTGGACAATCCTTACTTAATGAGCTAGCTTTCAAGGTTGAACCAGACCCAATGTCTTTCTTTTTTTTTGAAAATGGTAATGGTGTATTCTTCAGCATTAAGGCGATGCTGGTGACCTGCAAACAGAGGGGAACAAAAGAAGAGAAAAAAAAATAAAAAAAAAATATTTACAAGGGTCCTAATAATTCTACAATTTGTTATGTAACCTCTAAACCTTTCTCTTTTTTTTTCCAAACAGAAATAAATATTCCACTGAATTACAGAAGAACATTTTGGAAGTAAAATAAATTGTGGTGGTTATGTTCCTGTACATTGGGAGGAAAAACAATTTTCTTTCAAGATTTAACCAAACGCATCTACATGTGACAGTAGTTGGCAGGAGGGTTCAGGTCTGTCATCAAAAATGTCAAATTGCACACTCAGGATGTTGGTTCATTCAAATCCAGAGCGAATGTTTTCTCTCTACGGTCATAAGCCCAACAAACAATTTTAATCAAAATTATAAGAGAGGTAGAAGGGTTTGCTATATTTGGGATATCAATGACATCCGTTTTGCTTTTTTGACAATATAATTAAATCCATAACTTCCATATCACTCACTAATTTTGGATGACATTGATCAAAATTTCAACAGCCTATAATTGAACTCGTAAGGTCAAAACTTATCACCTCTAGCATCCTAATTCAACTTTAAAGAAAGATTATTGAAAGAGCAAGAACTCTCACCAAAGTTTTCGATATGTTTAATGGTACAAACTACAAAGTACGCATACTAGCCATGACTCAATGAGGTTTCTTAAGAATAATCCTGCTGACCTGCTTATAAACATACCTAGGGTTGGTCCAAATTTATTGACAATTCATACATTGAAAAGGTTCCGTAAATACCTTATCCTATCTGAACAATTCTAGCAAAATAGATATCAAAAGAAAAATATGTGGGAGGTCGATAGTTCCCCTCTACCCTCTAATTTCCACACTACAGAATAAAAAAAATCCCCTTTTGATTCCGCTTTCCCTCTTTTTCCTAACAAATATATTTCAGAACCAGTTTTCAATAGCATTTTGACCTCTTCTTTATTATCCTTCTAATAACATGAAAGTTGTTTACATGTTTGTGCTTTGTCCGTACATGATTCAAGAAATAACTCAAACAGAGATGTGAAAGGACAAATAACCAAGTCGGACATTTTCTGTTCCTATAAATACTAAAATTTTCAGATATCCATCACTGTTATTTATCAAAAACATTTTATTAACCCATATAGCACATGAATCTCATAGAAAAATCAGACAGTGTGGAGACTGAAATGACTGATCATAGCAACTTGTTGTAAGATGACCTTTGACAGCAACATTGTATAATAGGATGACAAGCTACAGCCAATTTTTACTTAAGTAACATCAAAGCAAAATAGCAGCAGTCTATTAGAGATCGAGTCTAAACCTCTATGCTGCTATAATTGGGCAGAAGTAGGCATGAACTAAACAAATGCCTGAGTAAACTCAAATTCTTGTAGCTAACCTTTAACAGCTCCATTGTATTATAGGATGACGAACTACAGTAATTTATATCATCTTCAGCAACAACAAACAAAACAGAAACTTTCTGCTAGAGATTGACCCTCTAAGTTATTCTTTTTATCAAATTTTCCAAGTAAGTACGAGAGGCAGAACGTTTGACTACTGACTTTCAATGACTAAATTGAAAATACAAAAGAACAAGAACATCTATGTAGAATCTCTCAGAATCAAGAGCTTTTTTTCCCCAGACTCCCAAATAAAGATACATGCCACTTCATCTTTCTTATTTCTCACTTGTTCGTGTAGTTCATTGATGAGCCTTTTCCGGTAAGAACATCATATTTCTTCTACTTTAGTACTTTACTCATTCTAGTTTTGATTAAAGGTTTATTTGTGCTGATCTTTTGCTTAACTCCCTACTAGACATTAAGAATCGGTTTAACAATTTAAAAATCCAGGTTTGCACACAAGCCATCATTTTTATTCTTCTGCTTGGTTGCATTTACAACAAAAAATATTTTATGATATTTTAATGAAATCACTTGTGCACACTTGGTAATTGCCTATATTTGAGGCTATAATGAAAGAGTGATCGTAAACATTGCTTATTTATCCTTTATCCTTCCTGTTGATGGGAAACTCGAAATGGCAAAATCCGATATAGCAGCCAAGAATCGCAAAATGGATCGAATATTTATGATTTAATGGAATAATCAACATTGGTTATGAAGTTGTTCACGATTGGCAAATCAAAGAATCAGGGATTCCAAAGACTAACAATAAGAATCAAGACAATGGTATAGAGGTATGTGAGCTTTGATAATGAGTTTTGTTTTTGATGACCGTGATGCCTGAACCAGCTTTCGCGCACCTCGACTAATTCCACGAAATACCTACCACCTCCCACCAGCAAAAGGTACCAAGTAACTCTGTCCACCAAGACTGGGACAGATGGGAAGAATCGCCTAGTGTTTTTTGTCTTCGCTGGGGATTGAACCTAAGGCCTCATGATTCTCAACCACTTCATTTTCCCTTTCTATTGTCAAGTTTATTACAAGGACAAAAAAAGTTAAGTAACCCTTCAGGGTGGCCCAGTGGTTTGGGCTTGGGACTTCCATATTGGAGGTCTCAAATTTGAAACCCCTTGTCAGCAAAAGCAAAGGGTTTTGCCTTCTGGGTCGAGTTCGTCGCACCGGCCTTGCCTAGTGCGGGTTACCTCTCCTATGTGGTTTGCGAGCTATCGCATAAGAGTTGGGGTTTTACCCTATGCGTACCTAAAGGGTAGCGGCTGCGGGTTTACCTTGTCATCAAAAAGAAAAAGGACAAAAAAGTTAAAGTGATTATCTTTTTTTTAAGAAAAAGATAATGAGTTTTTAATTTTTTTTGTCCTTATGATAAATTTGACAATGAAAAGGAAAAATGTACATTAATCTAGCAATCCAGCTGAATAATCAGACTTTGAGCAGCAAGAAATACAAAATCCGGAGGAGAGCAAGGTTGTAAGAGCCAAAGAAGAGATGTAATCTAAAATTTAGTTTGAGCTATCTCAATTTAGTATAAACAATCTTTAATTATTGTAGGCCATCTGTTTTTTGTATTTTTATCAATATAATATTGTTTTACACCGTAGGACCTTCTATATTATTGAATTATTGATTTCAATATTGTTATAGATACCGGTAATATGCCGATAGGTGATGGAAATTTGTTAGAAGTCTTCAAGAATGTTATAGATTCAAAACAGGATCTAACTAAAATGAATAATGCATTGATGTTGGATACTTTCTTGAGTTGAACAAGCAATATTACAAGTTTAGTTGCTTTCACAAAGGGTTATATCATTATGTGTTATTTAGACAAATCGAAAAAAGAAACCAAAAAAAGAGTTCTAATTTTATTGTTGGAAATAAGTCTATACAGTTTGGACTTACCAGGCAAAGTTATTGAGAGTCGTAAAGATTGCTAAGGGAGATGAACCAGAGGGGACCCTGGTAAAATACATTGTAGATGGCTTATCAGATGTATTTGGGAGACTTGTATCTTGTTCTTTTCACGCTTATTTAATTTTAGCTACTAATTATGGGAACTTGGTAACAATTGTTGTCTTTTTGGTTGAAGATATGGCATGTTAGACAATTGACATATATGAGAAGAATCCTTGGTGTGAGATCAACCGAGCATCCAAGTGCCATTACTAGAATTTTGAGATGGCATTGGAATGCTTTGATTAAGGTGAAGAACAAGGATGAGAATAAGAGTTACATTTCAGAAAAATGAGGTAAAAATTTGTTTAAACTCAGCCTAATTTGCCTGATCCAAAATACAATTAATTGTTACACTACTCCTTGTGTTATCAACTTATTAATTTGTTTGGTCATTGTAGCTATCAGCAGTTGTGTGCACATCTTGCCCATCAATTGTGTTTTTTCGCATCTTTTTCTTGTATTGATATTTAGAAATTGGTTAATACTTTCAAAATGTTTTCCATAGTTTATCTTGCTTGACAATCTTTGCGGTTCACTCAACAACTTTGGCTCGTAAGTCCAATCAAATAGGTTAGTTGCCGACCAAAATGCAAGCTCATTCTTGTTTTTTGGTTCAATTTGTCTAAGTAACATATAATGGCATAACCTCTATGAGAGCAACTACACCTTCAATGTC